>JAQQSZ010002623.1:0-14701 GCA_028646595.1 Phalanger gymnotis
TATGTATGTATGTATGTATGTATGTATGTATATATGTATGTATAGACAGAGGATAGAGGATGAATTGAATATGAAGGAATGATACCTAACAAATAAAATTAAGGGGTGAGAGAGGAATATATTGAGATAAGGGGAAAGGGAGAGATAGAATGGGGTAAATTATCTCACATAAATGTGGTGAGAAAAAGCTGTTATAATGGAAGGGAAGGGGGGTAGATGAAAGGGAATCAGTGAACCTTGCTCTCATTTGGGTTTGATTTAAGGAGGGAATAACATACACATTCAATTGGATATCTTATCCTACAGGAAAGTAGGGGTGATGGGGATAAGCGGGGGGGGATGACAGAAGGAAGGGCAGATTGGGGGAGGAGGTAGTCAAAAGCAAGCACTTTTGAAAAGGGACAGGGTCAAAGGAGGAAATTGAATAGAAGGGGACAGGATAGGATGGAGGAAAATATAGTTAGTCTTTCACAATATGACTATTATCAAAGTGTTTTGCATAAGGATAAGTGTATAAACTATATTGAATTGCTTGCCTTCTCAAGGAAGATGGGTGGGGAGGGAAGAAGAGAGAGACTTGGAACTTCAAGTTCTAAAACACCAATGTTTAAAAAAAATTGTTTTACATGCAACTGGGAAATAAGATATACAGGCAATATAGTACAGAAATCTATCTTCCCCTACAAGAAAGTAAGAGGGAAGGGGATGGGCGGGGGGGGAGTGGACTGAGAGAAGGAAAGGCAGACAGGGGAAAGGAGCAATCAGAATACATGCCATCTTGGGGTGGGGGAGGGTAGAGATGGGAAGAAAATTTGTAACTCAAAATCTTGTGGAAATAAATGTTTAAAACTGATAATAAATTTCAAAAAATTATCTAATATTTATTAAGCTTAAGCTGTGCTAATAGTAGGGATATTAAAAAAAATAGTCCTAAGCCTCAAGGAGCTTCCATTCTATTAGGGCAATGAAGCTTGGATTCAAATGAGTAAATACAAGTATATGCAAAGTAACACAAACTAACTTGAAAAGGGAGAATGTTCTAATAATTGGAGAGATTACAGAAAGGTTTCGTGCAGAAAGTGACATGAGAGCTATGCTTTGAAAGAAGCTAGAAAGTAAGGAGGGAAGTCATAGATCTGGGGGACTACTTATTGAAAGACACACAGGAGAAGATGTATTATTTGGAGGGGGCAGTAGTTAGCCAGTGGCACTAGAGTTATTAGTATGTGAAGTATATTAGTATGAAATATGTAGTGTATGTATTGCTAGTCTGGACATAGTTTAAATACACCAATGGATATGTGATTTCATTGATTCAGGAGTTCCTTCAGTGATAAGAGATCACAGTGTATCTATACCTAGCAATTCTGTGTAATTCATGGCCATGTTACCCCAAAGGTTCTCATCAAGGGAAAAATCTGATGTGCTAGAAGCCTTCCTCCCTTCCTTCCCCTGCCCCAAAAAGAGAAGATGACAAGAATGCTCTGACCATTCATCCAACATCATATACTCTTGCCATGTGACCTGTCTGTCTTCTCTTTCTGTGATATAATTCTTTTATGACATCCTTTGCTCCTATACATCTTAGGAGTTTCTCATAAATCATGTTATAACCTGATCACTCCTACTATGCACATTCCCTTTGGCCCCTGTGCAATGCCCATCTTTAGCTCTTTGGCGGTAATGGTGCTTCATATTTCATTGCTATACAACAATATTGGTAGATTTTGTATTGAAATGATAGGTTTTTACTTTCAGGAGAAACTTGAGGTCGATAAGAGCACTTCATAATTGCTTGAAGGCAATCTTGCTTTCACATCCTACTTTTCAACTCTGGGATTACTTCATTATCTATATTGTCTGTCATATCCACATTTGCTGTTTGAATAAGTTCTACTGGATGTCTATTGAGATGCGCATTGAAATCTGGGCAATCTAAATTCTTTCTCTACTTTGTCTTTCCTATGTGGGATTCAACTTCTTTGAATAATTGTAGATCTTTTCCAGGAAATTCTATAACTGTTAAGGGCTGGATTCAATCAAAACAATTTCATATGTGAACAGGAATATCTGGAAGACCTTAGTATCAATTAGTCAGTCAACAAACATTTATTGAAACCCTTGATATGGGCCAGGTTATACATCCACAGGAAATTCCCCTTTAACCTAGACTCTGTGCTGGATCTCCTATATCATAGTGGCAAATACTTTTTGTTTATCATAACCTACTATTTTATGCCTCGCCTGATTTTTGTTATCAGTGGATTATTGACCAATATTATTTCTGCTGTCCTATCTTCCAAGGAATCTTGAATGACTTGTTATTTATAAATGGGAGAGATCTCGTAAAAAGAATCTATCAGTGTTTTTAGAAAGTTGAATACTTTTCATAATAAACAATAAACAAAATAATATCTTATATTCTCTATGCCTTTCTGTCAATTTTGAGCTCTAGCCCATTTATTTAAGATCACTTCTTGTACCTTACTAATATCCTAAGGAGGATGCCCTCAATTTTTGTAGAAAAGGCCCTCACAAAGATTTTTTATGAATGGGAATGAAGTCAAGAGAGATGCACTGCCAGCTAGGTGGTGTAGTGGATGGAGTGCCAGGCCTGGAGTCAGGAAGTCTCATCCTGAGATCAAATCTGGCCTCAGATACTCATTAGCTATTTGATCCTAGACAAGTCACTTAATCCTGTTTGCCTCAATTTCCCCATTTGTAAAATGATCTGGAGAAGAAAATGCCAAACCGCTCAAGTATCTCTGCCAAGAAAACCCCAAATGGGTTCACAAAGAATTGGACACAACTGAATAACAAAAAGCATAATAGTTAGTAGTTGTTGATAGTATCTCAGTCATTTTGTTTGAGCTTCAATAAGGTTTGAGTTTTTTGTCCACCATCTGTATCTTTCCCTCTGTTTAGTAACTTGTAAATCAGACCTCACAAATGTATCACCTCCAACATAGATCTCAACTATATGTATTTGATCTAATGTTGTGGCTTTTTCCATCTTCGTTCTCTTTAGAGCTACTACTTCTTTCCTTGTAAAGAACTTCAGGGACTGCAATCTTAGGATAAAAATGTGGGATTTCCACTATCATTAACTGAGATAACCATTGTAATAGCTTTTGCATTTTTCTGCTTTTCTTCTATTTTTTCCATTTTCATTTTTGAAGGTCCTTGGGATGACTTTGTTTAGTTGGATAACTTGCCGAACATTTTAGACTGTTTATGTTTTCCAGTGTTTCTCTTTACTTTATGAGAAGATATTGTTCATGAGCATCCATCATACTCTTTTGTTAGATTTTACAGATAAGTTTACATCCTGACTCAATCTTGCCTTTGGCAGTGATCTCTCTCAATTTGGCAAGTTGGGTAATAATAAAAGCACTTTCTGGACTATTTCAGTCTCTTTGTCTTAATCAGCTAACTGACATTGGTTTAACTTCTAGATGAAATTATAGTCTGTGTCAATGTTATTTCTTTTGTCCATTTCCTGTTTTGAATTTTCAATGGCATAAAGATAAGAAATGACCCTAAGATTCATTGGTGTAGAAAACTTCTAGATAAAATTATCAAACAATTCAGTTTGGTGCCTTCTGTGCAGCTTACAGCCTTAGCGTTACCTAAAACAATGGGGATCAAATGACTAACCCAGAGTCACACAGCCAATATGTATCAGAGGTAAAACTTTAATTGAGAGCTTCTCAACTTTAAGGGGCTTCATCCGATCTACCAAAACTACCTCTATTAGTTTTCAGTAGCTTGTTTAAATAATTCAGCATTATAGCTACTTAATTGCAGGTAATATCTTTTTTTCTCATTACCATTCTTATTGTTTATTACAAATTTTGATTTAATGTTCTGTCTATGCCCAGACAGCTAATTCAGAAATAACTGCCACTTCCATGATTAATCTTTTCCAGTCTGTTAACATGTATTCAATTTCCTTCTTTGTGATGTTATTTGGTGCATGCCGTGTTGAGTGCCTATCAATTCTTTTTTCCAGAGGAAGTTCTCCTAATATAGAGGCATGAGATTCTGTATAATCAACAAGACTTTGGGCTCTCTCATTGCTTTCTCCTGAGACACACCTTCTGGTATATTTCCCTCTGTCCTTACTTTTTTCCCACTTTGCATTGAAGTCCCCAAATTTCACAGTGTATGTTAATTTGGTTTGGAAGAGCTTATCAAGTCCTTCATAGATTTTTCTCTGCCTATTCCTCCTCGGCAACTAGCATGGCATGTCAACTGTAATATTTTCATGGTGCTCTTTTTGTAAATACTTCTTATTAGCACTGAAATGCACGATGAGCAAAGGTCTCATGAAATAATATTTCTGTAGCTTTTGGGTGTATGGTAAGATATACTTTATCATCGCCTTCCTTTGCTCCTCTAAGAAGTCTATGAGCCATCCTTTCATCTAGCTGCAATGTTTCTTTTTTTTTAATTCTGATTTTATAGGTAGCCAGAATGTCAAGCTCAACATGATTCAGCATCCCTATTAATGTGTCTACGCCTGGGTCATTGGACAAATTTTTGATATTTAGAGTACCAAAAACTAAAGTTGGTTGATAATCTAAAAGCTTTATGACTCAACACTTTCTCCTCCCCTTTCCCAATTCTCTGCCACCCTAACTGCAGAAGTAGAATGGCACTGCACAGGACCGAGGAACATTTTTTTAAAAATTATTATTTTGGCCGTAGCAAAAAAAAACAAACACCTTAGTAAAATGATAAATGACTTCTATGAGTTGACGTAGGTAACACTGGACTAATAGCTCATATTTATATGGGCCTTTCAAGTTTGAAAAGTGTTTCACAGACATTATTTAATCTGAACTTCACAATACTCCTATGAGTCAGGCAATGCAATTACTATTGTCCTCATCTTACAGATAAAAGAATTAAGACTGAGAAGCTATGGAATGACCACAATCTTACCACTAGGGAGTGTCAGAGGCTGAATTAGAATCCAAGACTTCCTGAGAACAGAAGGAAGGGATGATAAAAAAAAAACTGATAGGATAGCTTTGAAAATACATGTTGAATTTATTCTATACTTAACAGGAAATCTGTATGTGACAGATGTGTAGTTCCACATACAACTTCTTTTTTATGTTCTACTATTGTATATGAAAATGTTCATTTTATTTGATACTTAAGTTCAGGATATTTTTTTAAGAACCTGGTCTCCCAGATTTAAGGACTGACTAATGCTCTT
Organism: Phalanger gymnotis; assembly: GCA_028646595.1. Taxonomy (NCBI): domain Eukaryota; kingdom Metazoa; phylum Chordata; class Mammalia; order Diprotodontia; family Phalangeridae; genus Phalanger; species Phalanger gymnotis. The sequence goes on from JAQQSZ010002623.1 coordinate 5,228, forward strand.
TTCATATGCTCTGAAATGACTGCAGCATTTCGCATTTCTCATTTCATTTTCTCACAACATTTTCACAACATCCCACCAGTAATAAGTAGGTCATGTCATTTGGGGACTCTTGGGGCAATTAAAACTCAACCTAAGTACTCCATATGGTGACAAAAGCCCAGGTGTGGTTAGCAAGGATACTGCCCTTCAGTAATAGACAGGAAGAACAAATGAAGCAGTCCTAGCACAAAACAAGTATGGCCAAGGACACCTAGTACATTCTATCCTGAAGGTCAAAATGGGCAGGAACAAAATTAGCAACCCCAGGACTATAATGTGTATGTAGCAATATGTTTCCCTACCTCTGCTGTACTTCTGACAGAAATGGATTCTACCTGAGAAGCTGGGAACAATAAAATGAGAAATGGGTGGGTGACTGGGAAGGCTACTTGAGGAGAATATATTAACATAGAAAAAAATTCCAAAAACTATTGCCTCTACCAGGAAGTGAAAATTTATAAAAGAGAGACTTAACACAAGAAATTGTTTATTTGTTTGTTTGCCTTTATAAAACCCATTTGGGAGAAACATCCGCATATATACATCAGTTATCTGGCTTATCCCAGTTACACTGATGCTGGAGATGTCCTTTGTTAGAAATTAATGTGTGTAATAAAGTTTTACATTTTTCATATGTTTTGAAGTATATGAGCTATAATTCTTTTGACTGCATAATTACTTTTTGTACACAAGAAAAATGAGGTGCTTAGTCCTAAGTAAATAACCTCAAAACAAACCAAGAATAATAGTTACATTCTTTTCATCTCCTAGGTCTTAAGCAATAAATATTTTTATAGAAACTTTGTTTTTAAGTTACATTACTATGACTTCTTAAAAACACCCACAACTCTCATTGAATCACTTGCAAGATCAGACCAAAATGAGCCTACTTGCTGTCACATGGATATTTGCTTTTGAATGTGGGTGGCAGCAGTATCCAGAGGGTGTTTTACTCTTAGTGAATATTAATTTCCAAAATTATGTCTCTTAATTCAATATTAGTCCCTTTTGCTCAAAATAATGCCTTCAAAAGTGAGTCAGAGGAGATTCAAAACACTTCTGTAGCCCTTTATCCTTCACCAACTTTCTCAGTAAACCCAACATTCGATGGAGAAGCTTATCAGTAAAAATCAATGCTGTGGTGATCACATTCCTTTTCAGACAAAATACTTCTTCTTGGAACCTGAAGTACTCTGCTACTTACAAACAGCTGGGCTACTTTTTAAGGAAAAGAGAAAATTGGGTACTTCACTCTCACCTTAAAGGACCAATTCAGGGTCTTTAAAAAATATTTATGTGTAGGTTGTAAAACACACAAATTAGAGGGGGAGGAGGAGAGCTAGTAGCTCAATTGCTGGAGAACTAAGAGACCCTTTAACCTTTGAAGGTAGCTGTACCCATTATAATTACAAGACTGTCTATATTTTCAATAACACTCATCATGACCCCGGGTGTTTTTTTTTTCTTATTTGCCATCTTTGAGCTTTTGATTTGTTTCAGAAGTTATATATTTCACAACCCACACCCACCTCATCCCTCCAACCCAAGATTTTAAGCACATGTAGTTCTATTCTCTCTATTAGGATTCTGTTGAATTTTACATTCTTCATCCTCCCCACTTCTTCCACCCTCAACATTGGTGGCCACAATTTGAGTTAAGTTCAAAAGCTCTAAGTCCTAGGTTCAAAGAAGCCATCATTGTTTCTCCCTGGAATCCTGAGTAGGGAATGAAACTGAGAACAGCAAATGAAAAATCACCCATGAGAAAAGAGACAGGAGGAATGGTTTTGAATTTTCAGATTGAAAGCCCTAAAAGTCAATTATTAAATTAAAGAAACAATTTCAGTATCATTCCAAAACAGACCTACAAAATATGCCTATAGTTGCTGTCCTTCATTCTCGAAGAGGACCAAAATGATATCACTATGCTTGAGTAAAGATTCAATGTGTCTGAATGGCTGATCAGGCCAACGTGAGCTCAGAATGCTCTACCACATGTTGGGCTCAAATAGTCCATGTGAACATTTGCAGTGGATACTCCAAACTTGGGCATCCTGCATTTCCTTTGAGTTTTTTTCAATTCTGCTTTGCTCAGAGAACACAGCACCTTCTCTGATGTGGGAATGCCATGCTAAGCAGTCCTGTGCCAATGTCTCCTATGTCACACAATCAATTCCAAAGTTCTTAATAGAGACCTTGAGAGTGTCTTTGTAGCACTTCTTGTGACCACCATGTGAACCCTTGCCCTGTGTGAGTTCTCCATAAAATAGTTTTTTTGTCAAGCATATGTTTTGCATTCAAACAATGTGGCCAGCTCATCTGAGTGGTGCTCTCTGAAGCAGAGTTTGAATGCTTGGCAGTTTAGTTCAAGTAAGGAGCTCAGCCTCTGGTACCTTATCCTGCCAGGTGATCTTCAGAATCTTCCTAAGACAATTCAAATGGAAGAGATTTGGGAGAGTTTCAGCCTGGTCTGACTGGAGCACAAAATGCTGTAAGAGTATCACTGGCTGATAAAGAGCATGAAAACCCAATAGCAGGAACTTTAGTTAGAGAAGGTAATTAATGACAAGATATTGCAAAAATCTGAGGAGGGGAGATAATCTAAACTGAATAATCACACTTAGGGAAGATGAGCTTGAAAATAATAAATACTTTTTATTAGATAATCACAGAGCTGGAAAGGACATTGGAGACCAATTCCTTTATTTTATAGATGAGAAAGCAAAACCCAAAGAGGGAATGGTTGTTGTTGTTCAGCTGTTTCAGTCATGTCTGACTCTTCATAACCCCATTTGGAAAAGATACTGGAGTGGTTTGCCATTTCCTTCTGCAACTCATTTTGCAGATGAAGAAACTGAGGCAAACAGGGTTATGTAGCTTGTCCAGGGTCACAAGATAGTAAGTGTTTGAGGGTGGATTTGAATTCAGTTCTTCCTGACTTTAAGCCCAGAAATCTATCCATTGTGGCACCTACCTGCCCCATCAAAGAGGGAAAACAATTTGCAAAAGGTTACACAGATAGTGAGCCGGATAGCTGAGATTTGAATCCAGGTCCATTGACTCCAAATCTTAAACTATCCACTACACAAAACTACTGTCTTTTAGAGGGGAAGAAGCTGGTGGCAAGAATTCTGGTGCCTGACAATCATTGCTAATGTTATAAAATCTCTAAGTTTTGCAAAGAGCTTTGATCTTTATGTGTCTCAATATTCCCTATATATCTACTAATATTAATGTGTATACACACACATATATATCAATAGACAGATGTATGTGTATATATATATATATAAATAGGCAGATAGAAAAGAAAGAAGGAAGAAGGAAAGAAAAGAAGGAAGAGAGGAAAGAAAGAAGGAAAGGAAGGAAAAGAGGGAGGAAAGAAGGAAGTCACGAAAGAAAGAAGGAAAGAAAAGAAGAAAGGAAGGAAGGAAGGAGGGAACAATATGTATATGTAATGCTAATGACATCTCACAATCCTGTGAGTTATGTAATACAAATATTTGTATGCCATTTTTTTTCCAGAATAAGGGAATTGAGGCACAGAAAGGATAAGTCACTTGATCTATCCAAACAGCTAGTAAGCAAATGGACAATTCAGGAGGTAAGCCCAGGTCCTGTTACTCTAGGTCCAATGTTCTTCCCACTACACTAATCAATCAATCAATAAATGTTAATTGCCTCCTGTGTGCCAAGCACTGTGTTATAGTGAGATTTCCATAAAACAGGAGAAGCAAAATAAAAATGAGGTCTGAGAAACAGCAGAAACTGGGCATATTAAGCAAACAGCATTAATTAAAATTTTAGAGAGCAAGAAAAAAGACAAAGGAATTGAAGAGGATTTAGCTTTTGTAAGAATGGTAATGTGCTCTATAAATGTAGAGAAGATGAATTGGTTCTGTAGAACAGCACCAAGAGTGATGGATGGCAGTATCGGAGAGGCAGATTTTGAAAAGAAAGAGCAATTCCCTAAGAATTAGATTGTCCCAAAGTGGAATGGGCTACCTGGCAAGGTACTGGAACCACCACAGTTGATTAAAGTTCTCTGACAAGACTTTAACTGGATGCTAGGACTTGAGGGGGGTTTGGGGAGAACCCTTTCCTCATAGCTTAAAGTATTTTCCTTTTTTCAAAAACTATATCATATTAAACAATATCATTTTAAACAATATTACAAAATATCTTAAAATATTTCTACTTTAGTAGGCTTAATATTCTATTCTTTTATTTACAAGTCACTTTTTAATTATTTATTTATATTAATTATTTATTTATATTTCAAAATTTAAATCTTCATATGTCATGGACTAAATATCCTTTAAACCATTGTGTTGCCTTCCTATTTTGAATTTGGAAAATATTACAAAGACTTGTGAAGTGTCAAAGGAAAACTTGGATTCAGAAAACACAAAAGAGTTTTAGTCTATTATTACTTTGATGGTTCTATGATTTCATCAGTTCTGATACTGCTTTTAACAATGCAGAGGGCAACCATGCCATCATGTCCTATGGTGTTCTCATTCATAAGAAATTTACATTGATTAAAAACTGAATGAAATTACACTAAAGAAAAGAAATGTGAGAAAATCTTACAATTATTCAATGGGAAAAAATTGAGCAAAAAATATATATCCCCAAATAACATGAGAATTATAGTCTCAAATATTAAACTTAAAAATTCACTAAACAAACTAGAGAGGAGCAGAGAAGAAAGGAAAGCAAACAAGATAATGAAGGGTAAAGGAAAAAAAGGAGAGAAAAGTAAAACACAGTTCATAAAATCATAACTGTACTAGGCTATAAGTAGTCATGACATATCTGACTCAATCTATATCTCACCAAATGGTTGTTGAGGCAGGTGGAAAAATCATAATTTGGATGCATTTAAGTATTGTTTATACTTTTACATCAACATGGGAAAGCTGTTTAAATGCTATACATATTGCCTTCTTATCTTTAGATCCACTCATCATCTCTTTATTTGTTAAAGTGCATTAATTAGCAGGTAAATCTCAAAGCCCATAGGAATTAAACCACCTAGTCATTCACAAGGAGGTGCCAACATGTTAAGTCATAGTGTAAGCAACCTCTGAAGGTTTGGTTTCAGAGACAAAGCCAGGGTCAGCGCACCAATTGTTAAATAAAGTAAGAATGATGATTCCAGATCAACAAAGGGGCCCAAGGTCCAGTACACAGAGAATCCACCTACTGAGGGCTTCAGATCTTACCATGGTCTTTTTATTTATCTCTCTACACAGGATCAAGTAGGCATCTTCACCTATCTCAATTAGGGGTTAATCAACATAATAAATGCAGTCAGGCTCTTTCATTTAAACAACATTTTCGGAACTGATGTCCTAGGATTAGGTTTTCAAGAGCAGAACTCAAAACATCAACACTTCCTTTAGTTCTTGCCTAGTATGCCTATTAAGCAATCCAATTCTTCCTGATCTTATCAAGCACTCCCTGTCTTTGCCACTCATTTTTTGTCCTGACTTTTGTATTCATTGGTTCTTTATAAGGGTTGCAGTCTCTTGGGATCTTTAGCAAATGTTATGAATATGCTCCGGCTTCCTCTTCCAGAGTGAGGTCTGCTATATCTGCCCTTCAGGTTACTAGAGGGACCTTGAGGGTTTGGGGAAGGGTCTCCTCTATAATGTTATTGGTTAAGAGTCTCCACCGGCTATATTCTCCCCACTATTAAATGCCAGAGACTGACTACTTCCCCAGTTACATTCATGTCAATCTGCTTTTTCAAAGGGATATTTATTTCAAAGGTACAGCAAGAGGGAAAAAACCATTTTCCCACAACCCCATAGAGGTATACTCGCCCCTATACCATACACTCACTGGAACCATCTCAGTTTCTAAAAAGAATTGTCTTAAATTTCATTCAGTTCCCACGTAATATTGGTCCCACCAAGTTCACATCCAGATGAGGCATAACTTCTGTGTAAGTCCTCACCTCAACTGTCCCGGGCTATGCCCAAGTTATCTCCTACCTATATTGTTAATGGACTGGGGCCAATTAAAGAATTTTCACAGCCATTACAAGATGCTTCCATTCCATATCATCCCAAAATTTCCTGAAGCAGTCTCTTTGTCCTCTCTACTTGGGGAGGCACTATCGGAAGTATTCTCTCTGTGTCTCAAACCCTTGTTACTCCCAAATGAGCCCCTACATGCAGCAAGGGTGCTCTGATCTACTTTCCCTGCAAGTAAGAATTGCTTATCTGATCCTCAGGGTGTTAGGGGCATCTGAGAGTCTTCGGGTTTCTCTTCTCTAATGCTATCTTCTCATTACACTTATCTTTTATCCTTCTCAGTTCCTAGCACAGTTCTGGACACATAGTAGAGACTATATTGAGCCTATTGAGTGGAGCTGATATTATTTTTATGTATTCATTCATTTATCTCCACAATCTGATGACAGAAAGTGGAGGCAAGACCAAATTCCATAAATATAGTTGAAGCCCTCCTATAGGATTCAGATCATAGATTTACAAGTGGAAGGGGTCTTAGAGGCCACTGAGTTCAAGCATCTCATTTTACGGATGGGGAAATCGAGTCACTAAAATTAAATTAACTTATCCTGGGTATCATAGTAAGTATCTCAGGTAGGACTTGAACCCAGGATTTTGTGACTCCAACTCCTGTGTCCTATTAAGTACACCACTCTGCCATCTGGCTAGCTTTTTTCTAGTCTAACCTTTGCTAAGCATTAATCTGCCACTCTTGAGACCTGGAGATGCACTCCCTTAAGTGAATTCCATTCTGTTTTGGCTGTGCCTTTCCTCCCTTTCAATTCTTCCCTCTCCCCCATTCCACATTAGTCTAAAGTTATCTCTTCATTCCACATGAAAATTAAGACCCTACTTTTTTAAGACAAGAAAAGGTTTTCACTTTGGATTTGTTTGGCTGTGAGACAAGATGACAGTGTTTGAAATCATGGCTTGTCTGTTTGTCAGTGAATGATTGGAGACGCTGCTCTGGAGCGCCGTGTTGGTGACTTGTAGGTCTGATATTTATTTACACAATTCATTGAATGTAGCAGATTTGGAATATAGACCTTATAAATATTTATAAAATATTGTTTCCAAGTATCTGTACCTTCTTTACAGCAGATAAAGCCACTTATTTTAAGATCATCTTTTTATTTAAAGGTAAAGAAGTTCTCCTGGCAGACAACTATGTAGCATTGGATATGATTAATACTGTGGGTGGGGGTGAGGAGCAAAAGGAGGAGACTTTCAATCCATAAAAACCGTCTCCCACAGATTTCATCTTTATGTACTGTAGATTACGTTCCTATATGGGTTTACTATTTTAGTTTTTTGGTCTTATCCCCATGCCATTTGAAGAAACAAACACTAATTTGAAGGTAGGTAGCTCAATAGGTTGAGCACAGGATTTGGAATCACAAAGACCTAAATTCAAATCTGTCCTCAGACTAGCAGTAGAAGTCATTTAAGCCCTCTCTGCCTGTTTCCTCATCTATATAATCAGGATAATAATATCTCCTATCTCCAATGTTGTTGTGAAGAACTATGTAAAGTTTGCTTTGCAAACCTTAAAGTACTATAGAAGTGGTAGATGATGATAACGGCCATGATCATGATAGCAATGGTTACTGTGAAGGCTTCTCTAGGACCCTGAGCCTCAGCATTCAAAAGATTCAAACCTGAGGTCCCATCAAGTTTACATAGTTTATATCCAAAGATCAGCCAATTGAGTCACTAAAAATATTACATGGTTTGAGTTTCCGGAGCCTTTCTAACATTGATTCTTTAATGTTAGGTGAAGTCAGATTTCCTTGTTTGCATTAATGTGTTCCTTCTGTGGAAAGTTATGAAAAAAAAATTATTTCTCCAGTAATCTTTAATTAAGTAGGTTAAAAAAAAAAACATGTGTAATTAAGTCCCTCTTCCCTTAACCCCTCAAGAAATGTCTCTAAGGTAAGGCAAATTTTTATAAAGGGCATTATGTAAGCTGTTTGAGATGTTGTGTAATTATGTTTTGTTGTCCAGAGTGAAAAAAAATCCACAGAGACTTGGAGAAAAAAAAATTCTACCTCATGTGCAATGTTTGATTATTAAACAACAATATCTGGACTTTTTAATTTGTTTTCAAACTCCAACAGGATCTGACACACACAGTCACATACAGAAATTGCACTGATACCAAAAAAGAAAACAGACCAAACTGATGATCATTGAATCATCCTCCCTGGATGTGAATGGAAACTCAACTGGTTTGGTGCTCCCACCAAAACTGAGGTTGGGGATACATCTCACTTTTGATAAGAGCTGAGTACAGTGTTCCATCTGCCTACTTGCTAAATACATCCAAAAGAAGCATAGATCTCAAATCTAGAGCAAGAATGGACCTCAGTGCATATCTAGCCCAACCTAGTCAAGGTAGCTAGGTCTAACATATAGTTTACCAGGCTTAGAATCAGGAGGACCTAAGTTCAAATTCAATCACAGACACTTGCTAGATTTGTGATCCTGGACAAGTCACTTAACCTCAGTTCTGTAAAGTGGAAATAATAAGTGTGCCAACCTAACAGGGTTATTGTGAAGATCTGATGAGATAACATTTTGTAAAAGACATTTAGCACAGTGCCTGGGACAGAGTAGGCACAATAAAAATTCTTATTCTCCTCCTTTCTCAACACTCATTTTGCTGATAGAGAGACTGAGGCCCAGGGAGATAAAGCACTATACTTTCTAATGTGGATGCCAAAGCTTTGTCCTTTGTTAGCAAAGAGGACCATGACATCGTGGAGGTGGTGCCATGGCATGCAAGTGAATTGGATTTTAGTAAGGGAGGGCTGTACAAAGTCACCAGCCTCACTTTCTGCTCTGGAGCCATCTGGGGTCCATCAGCCAAATACACATCAAGATGACTAGATAAAGCTACTGAAAAACAGAACAGTGAAGACAGGTGACATTTTACCCATTAGCACAGGAACCCAAATAATCACTTTCATTCAAGAGTTCTCCAACAAAGATCCATTAAAGAATATTCTTGGAGGCAAAAGCTGTTTTCCATAACTTTTATACCCCCCACAATGTTTAACATAGGGCACTTGATAGGGGCTTTGATGAGTGAAGAAATGATACTCAACATTGATTCCAAGAGCAGTGGATAGATCATTTTCTGGAATCAACAAAACTACAAGATACTAGAGAGAAGAGATCTAAACAGGAATGAGAAAGTAATATCCTTCATTACACAGAACCAAGGGCAGGTTGTCTTTTCTGTTTCCAATTAGGTTTGGTGGAATAGGAGGCAGAGCTCATAGAATCATGCCATTTTGTACTTCTAAGGGATCTTAGAAAGTCAAACCAGGTGCCTCATTTTAAAGGCCCAGTGCAAGGACAGGTATCTTGATTACAAACCTGGTGTTTTTCTCTAGTAAACTAAGTTATA
>JAQQSZ010002624.1:0-14701 GCA_028646595.1 Phalanger gymnotis
TGACTTTTTCCTTGCCACTGGACTTCAATGAGCCTGGAAGAGACAGTGTGGCTGAGGACTTTGTACAACTTTTCCTCAATTAAATCCAATTCACTCACAAGTCAAGACATCTCCCTGTGATGTTACTGATCCTCTTTGAAAAGGAAGAATGAACAACATACCTACTTAGAACTCAAATATCGGACACTAAACTTGGAATCGGAGCCAAAAATAACATAAATAGCGCCTTTTCCATGTGCCAAAATCAATGTACGTCTTTGCTGTGATGATTCCCTTTCAGGAGCTTCAAGGTGTGGGGTGCATTGTGACATTCTCTGATTTTTTTTTTTTGCAGGAGGGAAGGCAGGACATTTGGGGTTAAGTGACTTGCCCAAGGTCACACAGCTAGTAAGTGTGTCAAGTGTCTGAGGCCAGATTTGATCTCAGGTCCTCCAGACTCCGTGGCTGGTGCTCTACTCACTGCGCCACCTAGCTGCCCCCCTTTTTTCTGTTTGATTTTTTTTTCTTGCATTGTGACATTCTCAAGGGGTCAGGCCAATGAGATGATACTTTTTGGAGGAGCAGCTTCTATGTGATTGTTCTCCTTTACCACTCCCACATGTTCTGCTCCACTAAATTTGCTGTAGGCACAGTTGCCTGCCCATATCAAGGGATTCCAGAGTTAAGCAGGAGCTCTGTTACTCAGTAACTATACAATAGGTTATGATTGGCCTGAGTACTAGGAAGCAATGTCGTGACTTTGGAATAGGATGAGTATGTTCCTCTTTATTGAAATACAGTACTGGCCAAGGGCAGCTAGGTGGCGCAGTGGATGGAGTGCTGGGCCAGCAGTTAGGAAGACCTGAGTTCAAATTTGGCCTAAGACACTTACTAGGTGTGTGACCATGGACAAGCCATGTAACCTTGTTTGCCTCAATTACCTTATCTGTAAAATGAGCTGGAGAAGGAAATGGCAAACCATTCCAGTATCTCTGCCAAGAAAACCCCAAATGGGGTCATGAAGAGTCAGACACGACTGAAAGGACTGATTGACAACGAAACCATTGCCTGCAAAAACCCATCAGTTACCTAGGAAAGTGAAACTTAGGTGTAAGAGCAGTTCTGTTGGGTAGATGAAAAATTCTGATGAAAAGGTATATCTCATCCCATTCAAATTGCAGTTTTGCCTTATAAAGGGCAATCTCACATTTTGGTGGATCATTTCATACCTAGTAAATGATTTAAAATTTTGAGTTGGCTCATTCTTACCTTCTAAAGGGATATGAAGCCTTGAGTAACTCATTTGCATATGAAAAGACCAGGAAAGCAGCCGAGGACCCAGGAGACTTTCCTGCCAATTTAGGCAGTGAATCAGTCAATAGTGGGGGTCGAGGGGATAGGGCATGGAAATATGAATGGTTGAACAGTCGTGCTCATTATCCTATCCCACGCTACTTACTGATTCACTAAGAATGTCTAACACTGTAGAAATCCTGCTTATCTGGACAAAGAACACTAGTCCAACTTTAATTCACCTGATGAAGACTCTATTATTTGGCATTTTCTTTCCCGGATATTTAAATCTGATTTATGACTTTGGCTGAGGCAACACTCCCTTTTGTGTTCCATCTGTGGTGCTTATAGTCAGATCACAGTGACATTTTAATCTGAAAAGAGCTACAAGATTTCCTAATGAGAAGGTTCTCTCAGACATCTTTTTAAGGAGGGGGAGAAAACAACAAAACCCCTATGTTTATAGGTGGAATGTGGTGGAATAGTGGCAAGTAGGGAGAGACGGGTATCTTTAAAGAGGCCTACATCATTCCTATTTCTCTTTGAGTACCATACTCTGACCTCATGGGGTCTTGTTCTCAGCTTGCACGCTGGGCAAGGTAATAATTAAAAAATTAACTCCCAGCTTGTTTGCTTCAGGCTTCTCTAGGTATATATGACTGGATTGCTCAGGAATGATAGGATTCCCTGTTAGCACATGGAGCCTATTCACTTAAAATTGTCTAAAAGCATTTCTCCACTGTGCCAGGGTCTCCATTTACATATAACCTTGCTCACAAATTCTTATTAAAACGAATGTAACCACAGACCTCAGGTTTGCTTGGATGTATTTTACTCTTAATTGGTGTTTTGGATTTATCCACATTGCTATGTGCCCTGGAGGGAGGGAGGGTAGTAATCAGAAGGTCTATATAGATTTATAATTTAATTTGGGCATAGGTGCATCTAAATTGATCCATGATGTGGATATGTTGGACATTGGATCAAGTCTCCACATTTTTTTTATTATCTTTCCCAATTCCACCTCCTTAGTGTCCCAGTACCCTGGGAATCTCATGTAACCACCTGACAAGGTGAAAATAGAGGGTACAAGTACCACTTTTTATTTTTTCAACTGATTTGCAAATAACACTTCTTTTTTTTACAGATTAAAGAATGAATATTGTTATCTTTTGTTTTTATATCACCTTCATTTCCAAATAGCAGCTAGGTGATACCAGTGGATAGAATGCTGGGCCTGAAGTCAGGAAGACTCATCTTCCTGAGTTCAAATCTGGCTTCAGATACTTCCTGGGCAAGTCACTTGCTTGCCTCAGTTTCCTCATCTGTAAAATGAGCTGGAGAAGGAAATGGAATGAGAAGGAAAACTCCATTTTCAAATATATCCCTCCCTGCTCTTCCCGCTCAGAAAACTATCTTCTGAAACAAAGAATGAAAAAAGGAAAAGAAAAAAAATACAGTTCAGTTAAATTAAACAATACATTATGTCAACCAGCATATGCAATGTTCCACCCCCAAAGACCCCTATCATTCTAAAAAGTGAAGGAGGTACATTTTCTCTTCTCTTCATTAGGGACAAGTTTAGTCCTTATGATTATACATCCTTAATTTCTTTTTTATTTCCGTTGTTTCCATTCATTGTTGTCATCAAGTATATATTTTTTCCTACTTCTGTTTACTTCATTCAGTATGCTCTAATGCATATGTCTTCTCATGTTTTTTCTGAATTCTTCATATTCATCACTTCTTATGGCTCAGTAATAATACATTATAATTTGTTTAGACAGTCCCCAATTGATGGGTACCTCCTTTGTTTCAAATTCCTTACTACCACAAGAAGTACTTCTATGAATATGTTTGGCATACACGTGACCTTTCTTTCTGTCTCTAATGTCTGAGGGTATATGTTTAGCAATGTGATTTCTAGGCTAAAGGGTATGAACATCCTAGTCACTTTCTTAACATAATACTAGATTGCTTTATAGAATGGTTGGATCAATCCACAGCTCCACCAACAATGTATTAGTATGCCTTTCTTTTTCCTCTAGTATTTGCTATTCCCATCTTTTGTCATTGTTGCTGTGTCACTGGATGTGAGGTAAAACCTAAGAATTGTAACATTCTCTTTCCTCCAGCACTCTTATGGTTTATAATGTATACAATGTATCTCCGGCCCCTCACCTCCCATCTTACAAAAGGCTTACAAAAAAGATGGTAGGATCATAGATTTAGAGCTGGAGGGTGTATTTTTATTTAAATTTGAAGATCTTTCTCACCCACTAATAGGCCCATATGCCCTGCTTACGTCACATGGAAGCCTAAGTTATATGAAGCCTCTGGTGGGAGGAGCTTGCTGAATGAGTGGATCAGGAAGGGGTAGAGTAAAAAGTTAGAGCAGTTAGACCTGGAGGGCTGTGATGCCCTCTGATCCTGAAGAAGTGTACATATACTCTGAGGTTAGAATTTTGCTTTTAGGCTCACTCATGGGAAGAGCGTTTGTGTGATATAGCCAGATAATCCTCTGGGTAGCCGTTAAGGAGCCTTCCTGGCTTTGAAAAACCCAGATATTGGTGCTTCTCTCTCTGGTGATTATGTGTATATTGTTATGGTCAGACAGTTAGAAGCCCGGTCTGTTGATTTGTGTTAACTTCTACTTGTAATTCCTGTTTGTGTTTTCTCTGAAGTTCAGGGTGCTGACTTTTTCCCCTGAACTAAGTGAATGATATATGTATGTTTAATTAAACTGAGATTGTAGCCCTTTTAAGTTGTTTTACTTCAGAAAAGCAGATCAAAGAACCTGTGCTAGCAGCCTTCCTGTGTGCTGGTGTTATTGGTCTTATACCCACACGGCAGCTGCTAATAACATTGGTGTTACAGAAGTGATATCAGAAATCATCTTAGTCCAACCCCTTCATTTTACAAATGAAGGAACCGTGAGCCAAAGAGGAGAAGCAATTAGCCCAAGGGTACATAGATAATGAGTAGGAGAGCCAGGAATTGAACCCAGATCCCCTGACTGCAAATGTAGAACTCTCTCCTAGAGACTCGAACTGTCATTCTCTGTTGTCTGTAATAATTTGATGAAAGCCAGTCCTTCAGTAAACCCTGCAACGAAAAAGCTACAACCCACTAATCTCAGACATAGTGTGACTACACATGACAGAGTCTCCAGAATGACCCCTTGTACAAATGTCACATAAATCTAACATAATACATATGGTCAGTTTTGTGTTATCGTTTCTTGTTTATGATCTCTGGTGAGATCTGGTGAAGGGTCATGAATTCGGAGGCAGAAGTGACCTTTGAGATCACTCAGCCCCCCTCATTATACAGCTAAGGAAGGTGTGATAAGCTCAAGGTCACAGAGGCAGTTCAAGAGCTGATCAGAAATTTGACTCTGTTTGTATCCCATGCTCATGACATCGGGCTCCTATGTCAGTGGTTCATGTTTGTGGATTTGGGTTGGTTGGTCTGAGATGGGGAGGTAGAAAAATAAATAATAGAGAAAATGCCTCAAAGAACCATGAAAGAGAAAAGATCTGTCTCCCGATGGGGAAACCTTTTTTTGCTAGCTAACTTCAGGTATGTGCTCCCTTCACAGGGACAGAGTGCAACTCATCCTTGACTGCTCTTCTTCCTGATTCTCATCCATAAGCCCTACACAGAGGAGAATTGGCATCAGAAGCCTTCTTGTGGTTTTAGTTAAACATGGACTACATTGTAACTTGATGCAGTTAGCTACCTTTTAGATGTGGGCAGCTAGGTGGATAGAGTACTAGACCTGAAGTCAGGAAGACCTGAATTCAGATTTAGCCTCAGATGTTTATTAGCTGTGTGACTCTGGGCAAGTCACTTCACCTCTGTTTGCCTCAGTTTTCTCATCTGTAAAATGGGGCTAAAAAATAGCATCTGCCTCCTAGGGTTGTTGTGAGGATGAAATAATGTAGTATTTGTAAAGTGCTTTGCGAAACTTAAAGAGCTATGTGTATATGCATACATATATGCATATATGTGCATATGCTAGCTATTGTGGTGTAGTTGATCTCAAAAGGAAAGTGTCATAGAATCCTAGATTTAGAACTAGAAGAGAGACCTGAGCGGTCATTTAGCGACAGTGTGCCTTGCTATTGCTTCCCTCTCCTCACCTGTACTGACCAGATCTCCACAATCCATGATACCCTACTCTTCTCCCTTCCCCCTTTCTCCCTACCCTTAGTCAAACCCCCCAGTTTTGGAGCTCTACCAGATTCTGAGCCATTCTAATTGGCGAGTGAATACAAACTCACCGAACGCGCTATATTTAGCCTGCTTCAGACCATGCTTCACATCTATCCATCCCTGACATTTTGACATCTGCTCTGCTCTAATAAGCATATCTCTTCTTTTCCCCTGTATACCCTTTGCTCTGGGAATCGTAATTAATCTGATTCTACCATTGCTTTAAGGCACAACAAGGAAGGCATGACAGTAGACTGTCCTATGATTCCATACAGTATTCTGCAGCTCCCCAGGCCAAAAAATCCTCTTTCCTGGCTACCACTCCCCTATATATGTTGTTTCCCCCTATTAGAAATGTAAACACCTTAAAGGCAGGGGTTGTCTTCTGTATTTGTATCCTTGGCACCTAGCACAGTGCTTGGAACATGGTAGGCACTTAAATGTGATTTGTCATTCATTCATTTCATTTATTCAGGTGGTCAAGCAGTGGGGCAGAGTGCTAGACTTGGAGTCAGGAAGGTCTGGGTTCAAATCCAACCTCAGACGCTTGCCGGCTAAGTGATGCTGATTGATGTTCTTAATCTCCCTAGTTCTTAGTTTCCTCATCTGTAAAATGAGGTTGGACTAGATAGTCTCTGAGGTTCCTTCCAGCTCTAGACCTCTGACTCTCTGACTCATCTTCCGTACCTCTAATCCTCCAATCTTAGTTTTAGGGGGAGTTACTGAGGGCTGGGGAGAAGTACAATTTCAGTTCCAGTTTCTTCCAATAAATACCTAGCTCTCTCGTTTGTACCCTTCATCAGTCTGCATGGGGAAACAAGTCCAGGAAATAGGAAACTGCATAGGGAAGACTGCTGTGTAGAAGTGTGGGTAGCAGCCATTGCATAAGCCAAGTCTTACTGAAGTCAGACTAAGGGGGAATGTAGTATGTGGGGCCAAAATATGGTAGTGGATTGGGTGGAATATTACAGAATTAGTAAAATGGGCATCAATAGGATGTTGGGATTTAGAGCCTAGGGGAAAGAGGAGAGGAAAAGAGAGAAGAGAGGGAAAGAAGGGGAGAAAAGAAATAGAAGGGGAAGAGAAAAAGAAAGGAAGAGAACCGAGAATATAAGAACTAGAAGGGATTGTAAAAATCTTTCAGTCTAAATTCCCTCATTTTGCTTTTCAAAAAACCGAGGTTGAGGGAGCTTCTGACACAAAGCTAGTTTGGCTTCATTTAGGGTCAGCATTTGAACCCAAGTCTCTTAGGGCAGCGCTCTAACCAGTCCTGGGGTCTGGGGTTGAATATATCCCAGCCCGAGGTCCGATGGAGAATTGATTCAATCCCTGGAGATACCCCTAGGTGTGAAGTCTTGGGGAAAGATTCGCACTTGAACCTCCGCTGCCCCAAAAGGGGCTGCTCAAGCCAAGACTTGGCTCTGTATACGTGGCAGTGGGGGAAAGAAGGTCTTAATCCTGACCTTTCTCCATAAAAGTAACTGAGGCCTGACAGTGCGGCCTCTCGCAACCGAGGACTGTCCGGTCCACCCAAAGGCCCATGGGCTGCAAATGCCTAGCACCAGGAATAAGAGGGAGGGAGGGAAAAAGAGTGGGAGGGGAGCAGGAGCCGGCGGTAGCTGCTCGGCTCCGCCCAGACAGGAAGAAGCGCCCCGGACACAGCGCACATTGGGCCGAGAATGGAGGAGTAGCCACCGGTGAGCCAGCCCCGTGTCCTCTGAACCGGAGAAGCTGCTGTGCTGCCGTCGTTCCAGCTACCTCGACCCACCCGCCCGCTCTGCCCTCTCGGAGCAAGAGGCGAGCCCGCATCCATGCCGGTCCCGCTGCGCCGGCTCCTGCAGCTGCTGGCGCTGCTGCTCTTGCCCCTGCCCGGTCCCGGGGTGAGTGAGCTAACGAACGATCGAGTGATTGACAAGGAGGGTCCCCTCCACCCCACTTCGCGATCGAATCTAGGCTAAGGCCCAGGCCGGGAGCTTTCTCGGGATATTTAAGAGCGTGGTCGGTGCGCTCTGGAGAGCAGAGAACAGGAGCGGTGCGCCCCAGGGAGCGGAGAACCGGGGACGGTGCGCCCCGGAGAGCTGAGAGCGGGAGGTGGCAGACCCGGGGAGTGGAGAGTTGGGGCTGTGCGCCTTGGAGAGCTGAAAGCGGGGTCTGTGCGCTGGGGAGATCGGAGAGTGGGGGGCTATGCACAGGGATCTGAGACTGCCAGGAAGGCGCGAGGGAGGAATGACTTGGGGCAGGTTCGGGGAACCCTTCTGCCAGGTCACTGACCCTTCTGGTTTCCCCTACGGAGGCCAGAGTCCAAGCCCAGGTCCTTGCCACCCACTCCCTTTTGGGGTCTCTGCTCCTGGGAAACGCCCATCTGGCTGAACCTTCTAGGAGGGAGAAGGAGGAAGTTGTGGAGCCGGGAACTCCACTTTGCTGGGCCATTGGCAATTTGGAAATAGTCTGGAAAAAGCCCTGCTCCCTTTTGTAGGAAGGGAACTCCCAAAGGAGCCTTCTTCCTAGAAGGAAGCTTGAAGGATACTGGTGTTGTTCCCATATCCTGCTTACCTAGTCAGCCCAAGGGTCACTTTGCCCTTTGTTTTTTGGGGGGTGGGGTTGGTGGTAGTGGGAGATCAAATGAACTGGTCGATTTGTTTAAACAGGAGACTGACTCCACCTCCCAGATAATGAGTCCAATTCAACCAGTCCTTTTTCAGAGCCTGCTATCAGTCAACAAGCTGTTATTAAAAACCTACTAAGTGCTTTCTAGGGCAGTGGAAGAGTTCTGGCTCTGGAGTCCTACCTTTGACGTATACTGTCTATGGGACGTTTGGGTAAGCCACTCAGCTTTCCAAGATCTTAACTCCTCATCTGTAAGAAGAGTAGGTTGGACCAGATGGCTTCTGAAGCCCATTTCAGCACAACATCCTTCCTTGATCCTAAGTGCCAGACACTGCATATACAAAGACAAAAATGAATCATCCCCTGACCTCAGGGAACTTGCATTCTATGAGGGAAGTATGTACACACATAAGCATACAGGATAATTTGTGTGTGTGTGTGTGTGTGTGTGTGTGTGTGAAAGATAGAGCGGGAGCGAGACTGCCAATTGGAATCATTAAGTCAAAAAAGTGTTTATTTAGCACCTACTAGAGGCTACCAGTGGCTCATTGGATAGAGCATTGAGCCTGAAGTCAGGAAGAACTGAGTTCAAATCTAGCCTCAGACAGTTCCTTGCTGTGCAACCTTGGGCAAGTCACTTAATCTCTGATTGCCTGACAAAATGGATCCACTGGTAAAGGAAATGGCAAACCACTCTAATATCTTTGCCAAGAAAACCCAAAATGGAGTCACCAAGGGTTGGACTTGACTGAATAACAAAAAAAAGCACCTACTATGTTCAGTGCATTATTGCTAACTGACCCTGGGGATATAAAGAAAGGCAAAAGACTATCCTAATGGCACAAATAACATCCAAGCAGCTATGTACAGACAAGTTTGGATGCGGGGAATAATCAGCCTCTGTCAAAGGCGTTAAGATTAAAGAAGATGAGGAAGGCTTCTTGCAGAAAGTAGGACTTTAGTGGAGACTCAGAGGAAGCCAGGGAAGCCAGGAGGCAGACATGAGCAGGGAGAGAGCTCCAAGCACTTCAAAGAGTCACAAGATAGAGTACCTTGTTTGAGGAACAGCTAGGAGGTCAGTGCCACTGGCTTACAGAGTATGTGGGGTTAAGGAAGGTGCAGGAAGACTGGAAAGGTGGATGGGGCCGGGCAATAAAGGGCTTTGAATGCCCAATGGAGGATTTTACATTTGATCCAGGGGCTGATAGGGAACCGTGGGAGTTGGTTGAGTAGGGGAGTAGGAGGAATGACATGGTCAGACTTACACTTTAGGAAGATCACTTTGGCAGGTACATGAAGAATATATTCTAGTGGGGAGAGACTTGAGGCAGGAAGACCAACTAGCAAGGTATTGCAATGGTGCAGACTCAAGGTGATTGGGGCCCACATCAGTGGGGTGGCGGGGTCAGAAGAGAGAAGGGGGTATATCTGAGAGATCTTACAAAAGGGCATAACGGGAAAAGCGTAGGAGCCAAGCTTGAGCCAAGCTCTGAAGAAACTGGGGATTGGTTCTAACTGTTGCTCTTTAATTGTTTTCTTCAGTCACATCCAACCCCTTGTGACTCCTCTTTGGGGTTTTCTCAGCTGAGATACTGGAATGATTCTCCATTTCCTTCTCCAGCTCATTTTACAGATGAGGAAACTGAGGCAAATAGGGTTAAGTGACTTGCTCAGGGTCATACGGCTAGTAAGTGTCTGAGGCCAGATTTGAACTCAGGAAGATGAATCTTCCTGACACTAATAGGCATGGGTAAGGAGGGAGTTTATTCCAGGCTTGAGGGCAGCCTGTACAAACCTAGGAGACATGTGTATCATGTGTGAGGAACTGTAAGAAGGGCAATTTGGTTGGATTAGAGAGGGAAGAGACTAGAGTCTCAGGGTGAGAAGTGATAAGGGTCTAAATAAGGGTGGCCAATTTGTGCCTGGAGGGAAGGGGGATGGGTGAGAATATTCTGGTGGGAGAATCCACAAGACTTGTCAGATGCTTGGATGTAAGATGTCAGATGAGGGAGAATGAGGAACTTTTTTATAGATTATTCCAAGGTTAGAAACCTGTAGGCTAGAATAATAGTTTTACTCTCTACAAGAAAAGGAAATGGGAAGAGAAAGGAAAGGAATAAGCATTTATATAGCACCTGCTATGTGCTAGAAGCTTTCCTTTGATTCTTACAACCCTGGGAAGTTGGTGCTGTCATTATCCCCATTTTACAGTTGAGGAAACTGAGGCAAGAAGAGGTTAAGTGACTTGCCCAAGGCGATACCGTGTCTGAGGCTGCATTTGAATTCTGGTTTTCCTGACTCCAGGCCCCCTGCTCTATTTACTTGACACCTGGCTGGAGTGGGTCGGAATGAAATTGCCTCTGGAAATACAGTTGCAAATGTCCACTAACCACCTCTTGAAGCTGGGACTGGAGCTCGGGAGAGAGAGAGCAGGATTGATTGTATATAGAGATCTGGGAGTTATCTGCATAGAAATTATAATTGTTCATGGAAAAAGAGATAGGGCTTTGGGTGTGGGATAGAGAAAATGATCTAGCAAAATAGAGAAAGAGCCATCAGGCCGGTAGGAGGGGAATCAGAGAGCATTGTCATGACAACGGAGAGAGGCGAGCATACCCCAGAGACCCAGGAGGAGAGAATGGTCTTCACTGCCAAATGTTTCAGAGAGGTCAGGAAAACATGGATTTGTATTGGGCTGAGACGGAGCTGTTGCATTTATCATTTGAGATCATTAGTAACTTTAGGGAGAATATTTTCAGTTGATTAATGAGAGTTGAGGGGAGAGTAGGAAGAGAGGAAGTACAGATAGATTTTTTTTTCTTCTGGGGTTTGACAGTAAATGGAAAAAGAAATATAGGTTGATATCTGGAAAGTATGCTAAGGTCAAGTGAGGATTTTTAAGGATGGAGGAGGCTTCAGTGTAGACAGAAGGGCAGGGATCAGTAGGAGAATGGAGGGATTGCTGGAGGAGATAGTAGGGGATATGGGACAGAGTAGGAATGCAGCTTGGTATATTGGGAAAAAGAGCACCGACTTGGAGTTGGAGGACCTGGGTTCTAGCCTTGGCTCTATCCTTCTGTCTCTCTGTGTCACCTAACTCCTATACCTTAATTCCTCATCTGTCAAAACAAAGAAAGAATCTGTCAACCTCAGAATTCTCTTTCAGCTCCAAATCTGTGATCCTAAGTAGAGGGATTGGCCTTGGCAAGGAGAAGGGCCACCTTTTCATCAGTAACAAGGGGAAAGGAGAGAATGAGGGATGATGATGTTGTCGAAGGGTTTTGAGATGTCCGACTGGGGAGAAGGAACTCAAAATTGATTACCTCCAATTTCTTAGTAAAGCATGGGGTGGAGGCTTTTGCTGGGAGAGTAGAGAGAGGAATGTAGGAGGCTTGAGAAGAGAAGCTCTGGTCTGGAACAGCCTCTGTTACAGTAGAGAAGTAATTTAGGGAGCAGTTCAAGGACTGCTTTGTGTCAATGAGAACGCAGTTGAGATTAGATTACATCAATTCGTAGTGTACACAGTGAGCCGGTTGCATGATTTTCTTCACTGTTCAGTAGCATATGAGTAGGAGGGGAAGAAGTAGGTGGTGAGAATAATCCAGGGTTGGGGTTTGGCAAGGCATGAGTAGTGATAGGACAAGATGTGGGGGGAGGTTTCTAGAGTATAGGATAGTATAACATGGAACTGGTTAACTATAGGTGGCAAGGATGGAGAGGGAGTGATGGTCTGTGAGAATACTAAGGAGTAGGGAGAAAGGGAGGCAAAATAAAATAGGTTTAAGAGAAGTGAGACCTAGGAAAAGGTGCTTCAGTGGGTAGAGCACTGGGCATGGAATCAGGAAGATTCATCTTCCGGAGTTCAAATCTGGCCTCAGATATACTTACTACCTCTGTAACCCTGGGCAAGTCACTTAACCCCATTTACCTCAGTTTCCTCATCTGTAAAATGAGCCACAAAAGGAAATGGCAAACCACTCCAGTATCTCTGCCAAGAAAACCCCAAATGGGGTCATAAAGAGTCAGACATGAAATAATAGCAACAAAGGGTCAAATAAAGGAATTTCTGCATTCTTGATCATGGAAGTGGAACATGGTTGGAATAATGAGTTCAAGGATAATGTGAGCTCCTAGAGGGCAGATTCTGTGGTTTTGCCTTTCACTGTATCAGTGTTTAGCATAGTGCCTGGTATATAGTAATTATTTAATAAATGCTTGTTGATTGACTGACTGACCTTCCCTGGATATGGCTGAGGGGGGTGTCATGGAATTTTAAGGAACTTGAACTAGAAGGGTATATATGGTGAAGTTCCAAGTTCCTTGACTATAAAGTCAAGAGTTGAAGAGGAAGTCTGTGAAATAGATATTGAACTTCAAAAAGGAAGGGGAATGACCTGGAGCCTAATAGATAACTGTCACAAGTATCTGCCTTTTTTTTTTTTTTTAAAGGCAATGAGAGTTAAGTGACTTGCCCAGGGTCACATAGGCAATTAAATGTCAGAGGCTGGATTTGAACTCAAGTCCTCCTGAGTTCAGGGCCAGTACTCTAGCCACTGGGCCATCTAGCTGCACTAAGCATCTGCATTTGTACCATGTACAAAGCACTATGCAATGAAGACCCCTTGAAAGACTGCCTTGTCTGAGGCTAGAAGCAAGCAAACTTTCCACTGCATTAGCCAGTACCTCCATTTCTTCTAGAATTCCTTGGGCCTCCTGAACAAACAGCCTAACTTTCCAGGCCCCTGTCCCTGGAGAAGCTGACAACTTTGTCCTTAGTGGGTACAGGAGGATTAGCAGTTTTCTCAGCTTATCCGTTCTCGTGTGTGAAAATGTTCCAAATTGTCACCATCATTTTTTTAAAAAGCAAAACCAAAACAAACAAAAAAAAACCCCAAACCCTCCAAAACTTTGGTGAGTCAGCACAAACAGTAGGTAGGTAAGCATTTTTACTAGCAAAATCGTTTCCAGGTTCCAGCAGTATTGAAGGTGGTGTTGTAGTAGGCCTAATTCTGTGTTCTTTTGCTGAAGGTCTCTTGGTATTTTAGGGTTTGGGCACCTCTTAGGAGTTAAGACTTCAAATAGTTCAGCGTAAGGGTTGATGATTCTTGTAAGACTTTAAGGGGGCATTGCTGACACCGCTTTAGAACTTTAAGTATCTTATTGGTCTGTTTTCTCCTTTTCCTGTTTGATCACTGTTTGCATTTGACCTTTCAGTCACTGGACTCTGGGTGTGGGGGAGTAATATAACTGGTAGCACTTTAAGATATGCTTTCCAGACATTATCTCATTTAATCCTCATAATAATCATATTAGGTAGGTGTGATTATTATTTCCACGTTACAAAAGAAACTGAAGCAAACAGAAGTTGGGACCTGCCTGGGGTCACACATCTAGGAATTGACTGAAGCTGGACTTGAATTCAGTTCTTCCTTCCTGCAGGTCTGTTACTGTGTTCCCCTAGCCATCACAAATGATATGAACAAGGCTGTCAGTGAGTACTTATTCATTCCTGGTTTATTGCTCTAGCCCCTGAGTTGTGGAGCCATTCTAAGTATGGGTTCGAAGCCACACATTGCTGGGTAATTGTAGTAACTCTTCACCTTCTGGTTGGAAGAACTTGGATTTTTAATTATCTTCAATAATGTTGTTCAAGTTGGGGGTATTCTATGGCAGGTTATAGCCTTCGTACAAATGCCTGGGCTCTGTTAAGTGATCTCTAACGTTCAGAAGGTAGGATGTCTGTTAGGTGCCTGCTCATAGGGGAGCATTGACATGTGTGGTACATGAATTCCTCAGCATGAACTTCGAAGCAATTTCTGTAAGCAAACAAAATATAGTTTATGCTTCTGGGGAAATAAGAGTTTGGGGACAGGCCAGTAATGATAAGTTTGGTGGTGAATTTTGAAGAATAACTAGTGTTTCAGTAAAACAGAGCTAATTTTATAATTATTTATAATAAACAGTTTTGGCCCTAGAAAAGAGAAAAAAAGGAAAAAAGAGCTAGTGTTTCAATAAAACAAAGGTGATCGTCATATATTTATAAAAAACAATTTTGACTCTAGAGAAGAGTAAAAAAGAAAATTCACTAGTGTTTAAAAAAGATGGACAATTATTTGAGCAATTGGTCTTAGAAACAGAACATGAGAGGAGATGGGGTATAGGGTAGGGGTTCTTAACCTTTCCGATGTCATGAATTCCTCTGGCGTTCTGGTGAAAGCCTATGGACTCTTTCTCAGAATAATGTTTTTAAGTATATAAAATACATAGGATTACAAAGGAAACCAAGAATATTAAAATATAATTAATCAAAGTTTTTTTAAAACACAGACCCAGTGTAAAGAGCCTCTGATAGCAGATAGAGAGCTGAACCACAGTCAGGAAAAACTGGCTTCTGGTTCTATTTCAGACAGATACTGGCTCTGTGACTCTGGGCAAATCTCTTTTTTTTTTTTAAATTTAAATTTTTATTTTTAGTTTGCAACACATGGTTCTACATAATTTTGAGTTCCAGATTTTCTTCCCTCCCTCCCCAAGATGGCATGGAATCCCATATAACTTCCATGTATAACTTGGCATTGAATTAATTTACACACTAGTCAAGTTG
>JAQQSZ010002625.1:0-14701 GCA_028646595.1 Phalanger gymnotis
CGGTCTGCTTTGCTAGCTCATCTTTCATATCACACTCCCTAACTGTGGATGTTCTCCAAGCTTCTATTTGGGCCTTCTCTTCTCCTCATTTCTCTTTGTACTCTCTCTTAGCAATTTCATAATTATCATTTTTACTCAGATAATTCACAAATAGTATATCCAGCCTCAGTCTGTCCCCTGGCTTCCAGTCACAAATCACCAGTTGCCTATTGACCATTTCAAACATGTGTTTGACCTCCACAGGTCAAAAATGGAACTCTTCTCTTACCCCCTAAACCCATTCCTCTACCAGACTTGTATATTTCTGTTGAGATCATCACTATTCTTCCAATTTCCTAGAAGTGATTTTCTATAAGCACAAATCTGACCATGTCCATCTCATACTCAGTATTTCCAAGTTTTCCCTGTTGCCCTGAAATAAAACTAAAACTAAACCAGACTCCTCTGTTGGATTTTTAAAGCCCTTTACAACCTAACCATAAGCTATATTTCCAGCCTCATTATACTTTACTTCCTTTTCTGCATTTTATTATCTGACCTATATGACCTTCTCTCTATCCCTCACACATGGTACTACGTCTTCTCTCCCTGGCTGTCTCTAGTGCAGTACACTCTCCTCATTCACCTTCATCTCACAGAATCCTGAAATTCCATCATATCTCACTGAGCTCAAGGATCAGTTTCTCCATAAAGCCTTTCCTGATCTTCCAGCCTTCCCTCCTAACTTCCTTGGACCTATCATGTATTTCTTTTCTATTTATTCTGTTTATACTTCTACGTATACATGTCTCCCCCACAGGATGTAAGCTCCTTAAGAGGAAAGATTCACTTTTTTTCTTTGTTTCCCCAGCACCTAGCACAGTGTCTAGTACACAGCAAGAACTTTAAAAGATGTTTATTGACTGATTTTCTATTACCAAATCTCTCTCAATAGCTAGGTTGCTGGAGGAAAATATGACAATATCTGTTTACTAGAACAATTTCCCATATATCGAAGAAGTCTGAACAACTCTACATCATAGATATCTTCATTATTAACTATAGAGCTGCCTTTATTCATGTTTTTTAAGGTCTTCTTGCATAGAATGATTTCTGTACCAAGGAAGGTTTGTTGCCACAGTCTTAAAATTCTGTTGAACAACCAAGATTTGCCAGGCCTCAGTCAGCAGCTTGAGGGATACACTGGTCTTTGCTCTATGACATATATGACATAAACTTAACTCAAAGAGCCTGAGATCCATCCCATGGTTCACCATCCAAGTTGATTTTACCAACTTTTCTTTTATTTCAGATCGGCACTGACTGGGATGCCAAGGAGAGGATATTCCGCAACTTTGGAGGACTCCTTGGGCCAATGGATGAACCAGTAGGGATGCAGAAATGGGGGAAGGGGCCCAATGTGACAGTGACTGTCATTTGGGTCGATCCTGTCAATGTCATTGCAGCCACCTATGACATCTTGATTGAGTCCAGTGCTGAGTTCACACATTACAAACCACCTTTGAACTTGCCCCTTCGACCTGGAGTTTGGACTGTCAAAATTCTGCATCACTGGGTGCCAGTTGCTGAAACCAAATTCCTTGTCACTCCTCTGACCTTCTCTAACAGGCAGCCTATTAAGCCCGGTAAGTGCCTTTCATTTAGATCATTTCTAGGAATATAGGCTTTTACCTACAGCATAAATTGGTTTTTCTGTAGTAGTAGTAGTAGTAGTGGGGGTGGGGGTGGGGTCGGTGGGGGGTGGGGGGTGAAGTGGACAGATCATTGAGTTTGGAATCAAGGAGACTCATCTCCATGAGTTCAAATTGAGCCTCAGACACTTTTGTGTGACCCTAGGCAAGTCACTTCACCCTGTTGGCCTCAGTTCCTCATCTATAAAATGAGCTGGAGAAAGAAAATGGCAAACCACTGTGGTACCTTTGCCAAGAAAACCCCACATGGGTTCACGTAGAGTCAGAAATAACTGAAATACAAGTGTCAGTAGTAATAGTATTAATATTAACAATACTTTTATAGGACTGCTACTACTAATAACTCACGGTTCTCTAGTGCTTCAGGCTCCCCTTTCCTCACAATAACCCATAAATAGACAATGCAAGTAATGTCCCTGTAAGGAAACTGAAGCCCAGAGAGGTCAAATGATTGGCCCAATTTCACATTGCTAAGTAAGTAATGGAGCTAGGATTCAAACCCACATCTTCTGATTCCGATCCAAGTGTTCTTCCCTCAACCCCATGCTGCCTCTCCATTCTCCAGATGCCCGGGATGTATTTCAGGTGTATGAGGACCACACTGGGACAACACATCTTTTGTGTTTCCAGTATTTCCCTCAGTGAGGTAAAATCCAGCCTTTTTGCTATAAAGAGCTTCTTCGTTTCTCGCTCCATGCTAAAGCGACTCCATCTGTCTAATATTTAATATATACCAGACAGACAAAACTCTCCCATCGAGCCTCCTGAAGTTCTTGGTCATATTTATGATGGCATGGAAAATAAACTGAGCCAGGCATTTTGCTATCAGGGAATCTTGCCGTTCGTGCAATATCAACATCACCAGGCAACTGCTGAGAGCTAATGCACTCTAATTTTCCCCCAGAGGGATCTGACTTAACATATTTCACAGCAGGGCACCTAACATGCCCATTTTTTCCCCCACATTATTTTCATTTTTTAACTTTTTAAGTTGCACATCCCCATTTAAACAGCAATAAACAAGAGAAGCCAAGAAATGCATTTCAGCCAGTTAGTTCATCAGTAACAATGTGCTGGCTGTCAATTTGGAAAAGGCACAATGTGGGGGAGGAAGAGAGAATTGGCCCTAGGGACTTAGAACTTCTAGAAGGGGGATGCATTAATTTGCATGTATGTAAATTCAATCAGATTCCTAATTCTTTATGAAGACTGAGGTGAGAGCATAGACAAAGTGTCTTCCTGTTGCAGATGTAGACTGTCTGTGCATTGAATCCATAACCTACTGATTGCTGTTCAGACCATGCATGGCATCCTGACATTCCCAGGGCCACGGAAGTTGAGAGTTAAGAAGCCACCTTTCCCCTCTATTCTCCAGGGTAGTGATGGACATATAAGCCCTTTTGCTAGAGGTCCTTGAGAATAGGCACTGTCTTTTGCCACGCTTTGTATTCCCAGCGTTTAGCACAGAACGTAGTAGGTGCTTAATAAATGTTTATTTACTTACTGATCGATTACTTGCTTTTAACCCTTAGGGTGACATGTACACATACACACACATACACACATATCCAGAAGCTAGGGGGTACAATGGACAGAGTGCCTGGTCTGGAGTCAGGAAGACTCATCTTTATGAGTTCAAATCTGGCCTGACACTTACTTAGCTGTTTGATCCTGAGGAAGGCACTTAACCATATTTGCCTTAGTTTCCTCATCTGTTAAAAAGAGCTGAAGAAGGCAATGGCAAAACACTCCAGTATCTTTGCCAAGAAAACTCCAACCCGTTTGGACACCACTGAAAATGACTCAGCAAGAGCAAAAAATACGATGGCGAGAACAGCCTCGCTCACCTCTCCCTAGCTGTTCAGACTTCAGTCAGCACAAAGGAAGAGCGGCCAAAAGCTGCCCTAGTTGGACTCACTTCAGAGGTTAAGCTGTGCCCCATTTCTAACTTGCGTTTTTCCGTTTTGGGGAATGGCTCCATCTCACGAGAAGAGAGCTAGACTAGGGGGCCATTTGGCCATTGGTGAGCAGAGAGCACTTTGCTGATAATGGCTAACATTTTGCTAACGATGTTCCAGTTACAAAGAACACAGAGGTGGGAGAAAATACAATTTGCAAAACGGTTCAAGAGTAATTAGCTATTGATGTGTCCCTAGTAATCTCAAGAAATCTGATGAGGTAGAATTGAAGAAAATTTAATTACAGAGGAAAACATCAAGACTTGGTGTTGTGATAACATTTCCCACATTAACCTCACTTCTTGTAAGGGTTTTGAACTCAGCAGTAATATTTAGCTTCTCTGTTTCAAAATTTTCATTAGTGGCTCGTTTTACTTTGAATCTCCTGGCTTTTGTTGCTTTGTCACCATTTTGTTATGTGAAGTCTTTCCCTCTCCCCCAACACCACTCCACCTAGGCAGAATGAAGGCATTATAAAGCTGTGAAAGAAAAATTAGGACTTCCACCAAAGGAGCAGATTCTGTTCCATTAGCAAGTGATATATACCACTATTGAAGGATAACATTTTTATTTACCAGAAATCTGGGGGTGAGGTTAAAAATACATGACTGAGTCATTAACAAGAATAGATTTTTATACATTTTACTTCCCTAAAATATTAAGATTCGTTTATACATATTTAGGTTTTCAGCACAGTATATATTATATATACTTTGCTTTTGAAAGTGATCATCAGTTTATCCGTTCATCCATTCATTCATTCAAGAAATGCTAAGTGTACCTGACATGTGCAGAACACACTGTCTGGTTTTTTTTTAATTCCTTTAAGGAGATGGAAAATATGGAGGGATCTAAATCCAAGATCTTTGGTCCTATACAAGAGTAATGCTTGGGATGCTAATTTCTCAGCCTTTGCAACAGAAGGCTGCTACCATTTTTGTTTCCTGTGAAATAAGGAGGTTTATACGAATTCTTTTTTGAAGATGACTGCACTTCAAAGCTTCATTCCTTTCATTATAGCTATTCATCATTGTCAGTCTTGGTACTGGTCACAATAGATGCTAATTATATCTCCATTTCACATATATGTATGTATATAATATATATACATATATATGTGTATGTATATATATATGTGTGTATATATATGTGTGTGTGTATATATATATATGTATACACACACACACACACACAC
The DNA here is from genome assembly GCA_028646595.1 of Phalanger gymnotis. Taxonomy (NCBI): domain Eukaryota; kingdom Metazoa; phylum Chordata; class Mammalia; order Diprotodontia; family Phalangeridae; genus Phalanger; species Phalanger gymnotis. Next base: position 4,845 of record JAQQSZ010002625.1, read on the forward strand.
ACACACACACATACACATCCTAGTTAATGTCACTTATACCTTAGCCATTTCTGGAAGAAATATGCCATTTAAATCCAAGAAAAAATGAAGAAGTACAGTTATACCTTTTGAGAAAATGCCTGGTCATAAACTTCCCCATGGGATGCATTCTTCTCTGGAAGGCCCTTGTAAACTTTTGTTGCTTTGTATTTCCTAGGTAGACAGCTAGGTGGTGTAGCAGTTAGAGTGCCAGATCTAGAATTGGAAAGACCTGAGGTGAAATTCAGACTCAGGCACTTACTGTCTACGTGACCCTTGGCAAATCATTTTACTCTTTCAACCTCAGTTTCCTTATCTATAAAATGAAAATAATAATGGCTTCCACCTCACAGCATTGTTGTAAGGATCGAATGAGTACTTACAGTACTATGTAAATGTTGGCTTTTAAAGAGTATTCCTGGTTAAGAAGCATTAGAGCCTAAAGCACAGGGGAATGTCTTTTGACGGCTTGACAAGAAAAGTGTGGGTTTCTGTTTCAAAAATCTATAGCTTGACACTTACTAGATATGGAACCCTGGGCAAGTCATTTAACCCCGATTGTCTTAGCAAAAAAAAAAAAATCTGTAGCTTAATGGGAGGTAGGAAGCTGGGTCCATCTTGTCGAAAATACACCAAAATTGGCTGCAAGTTTCTGCTAGTAACAGACGCTGCCTCAGAAATTGAAATCCCTGTAAGTTCTGTCCTACCATACATCTCTTAACATTAATTTTTGGAATCAGAGAAAATGGTTTGAGTAAAGTCTTTGCAGCAGATCCTCCCTCTTCAATGGATTGTTGTGGGTTACTGCTATTAAGAAATTGGCAGCTTCTAGGAACATGGGATTAGAACTACAGGGAACTTAAAAGATCATTTGATCCAGCCTTCTCCTTGTACAGATGAGAAAATGGAGGCCTAGAATGAGGTGGTAATGGAGGGGTCATTAGGCAGAGTCTTCCAGGCTGAGGACAGAGGCTGTTGAGGGCTGACTATTGGGGTTGGTCCTCCAGAACTTCATTTACGGTGACCAATTATCCAGCGAATCCTAGATTTAGAGTGACGGAGTTTCCTCGCCTAGGAAATGAGACTCAGAAAGCTTAAGTGGCCTTTTTAAGGGGGTCACACAGGTAGTAAATAGTGGTGACTCAACCTCCATCCAGTGCCCTTAAGGGAGGGTGGTTGAGTCTGTGCCTTAAATTACCTGAATCAATCTTATTGGAGAAGGAAAATCATTCAAGTTATTAGGAATAGTTTCTGAGAATGGTGACCACTTTGAAGCTTCTCTAAAAATTCTCATCTAGATCCCTGCCTCAAATTTTTGCTTTGCTCCCTCTTTTTTTCCCTCCTTTTCCTAACCCCTTGGGAAAGAGAGATTCCCAGTATCCCGTAGGATAGCATGGTTGCTGCAGAAGAGTGTTCTTTCTCCCTGTAATGGTTCAAAGCTGTATTTGAAAACTAAATTTACACCAGACACAAAGGCTTCAGAAAGTTAGTCTACCATAGGTGGATGGACAGAAAGAAAAGTCACAATTATATTCAGGTTAGAACTTGCACAGAGGGGAATTAAATTTCCCCCCAAAAAGGGGCAACCTATGCAAGAGCATGTATGCAATTCAAATATTGCCTTTTTTTGCTTTTAAAGGAATAGCTGCATGTTCCTTTGTAAAAGACAGCTAGCTAGGTTGTACAGTGGAGAGAGTACTGAGCCTGGAGTCGGCGGGGGGGGGGGGGGACCTGAATTCAAATCTGATTTCAGAATGCCTGTGTGACCCTGGGCAAGTCACTTAATTGCTATCCGGCTCAGTTTCGCCACCTGCAAAGTGGGGATAATGACAGCTCCTACCTCTCAGTCTATCTTAGGTGGATGGACAGAGAAAGGTCACAAGGCTCAGGGTTGTTGTGAGGATAAAATAAGGTACTTGGAAAGTACCTTACAGAGCTATATAAATGTTAGCTATCATTATCACTGTTGCCCTGCCCTTTATCCAAGCTGAGTGCTCATAATCCTGCACCCCAAAGTTAGGTCATAGGTGCAAATCCATATTAGTAAAGATTTCCTTATTTCCCATAAGCTCTGATTAACTTCGCTTGGATGGGACTGGATCTGTGATTTCATTCCAAGAGGAACTCTCAGAGGAGGAAGCTCTGCTAGGTCAAGTGGGCATCTTCTCTGCAACTTGTGGTCTGAGTCTCTAGAGCGCTATGAAGTTAAGTGACTTGCTCAGAGTCACACAACCAGTCTGTGTCAGAAGGACTCGAACCCAAGTCTTTGTGGCTCCCGAGCCAGCTCTCCACCTCCTCTATGCTAGTCTTTGCCCCAGGGAAACAAAGATAACTAGGAGCTAGCATCTTCTGATAAGCAAGTGCTTTAAGACCAGGTCAGCCATGAGTCACCTCAGGGAAAGGACTTGTAACTAACCAGAACTTTTAGCCAACTAACTTACGGTTCTTTTATTCGAGAGTAACCAGTAGGAGATGATATTCCAAAAGGTAATTTCTGGGGACGTATATTCTGGAACCAGTCCACCTTGCACCTAGTCTCCTACACCTTCTATATCTCTAATCTTGATAGCTGGTTTTTATAGTGATGCCCTACTACAGATATTCAGTTTTTAAGTGGTTAGTTATGGTCAGCAGGTTGTCCTCACCAAAATGGAAATGGGTCATCAGTTTTAGAAAAATTTAAAGAACGAGATTTGAAAAAACAAAAGAATTATTCTGAATTAACTGGGAACTCCTATTCCCTGAGCATACTGGGGAATCAACATTTCTCTGCCCCTACAAAGGCTTGGCTTGTGTTTGATAGCCAGCAAACCCATGATGTGGTACTTTCCTTAGGGGAAAAAAATCTTTTCAGCCCCACAGTGACTAGAGGTCAGGGAGGTGGTCTGCTAAGAGTGGAAGACCAGGCCATCTCTCAGCCTGGGGAAGAAGTGTCAGGGGCTTATCATCCGGCGAATGAGGGGGAAGGAAGGGAAGCAGCGCCTGTACTCTCCCAACAAATAGTTCTAAGGTGCCCTAGATTTGCTAAATTAGAGACAGAGCCTGAAAACTTAACATAGGTTCAAATCCAGTTATCACGGGCTGGTTAATTCATAATAAGAAACATATTATCGGTGCCATATTGGTGGGAGAAATGGAATGCAGTGAATTACTCCAGGCTCATGTCTTACCCCAAACCTCCTCCATCTTATCACTGAGTAGTAACCCCGTTGCCCAGCACGCTGCCTCACGTGTAGTAAGTGCTTAATAACTGTGAGATTGGACTGGATGGGTCATAAACAAAGGCAGGAATGTGCATGGTGGGCTCCCTTCTCTTGGTTTGATTTTGTCAACTGTGACCTCCTGGAGCTACCATAATGCCAGGAGTGAGAAGAGTGAATGGATATTTCATTGTGGAAACCAGGGAGTCCCCACTTGAGCTAATGAGTCTCGGACTGTCTCTGGAAATGATTTTTTTAATAAAATTTTATTGGTAGCTCTTGGATTTTACATCAACTAAATTTCCCCCTGTGTTCCTTCCTCTCCCTTCTTAAAAATAATCCCCTGTATCCCTTCTGCTTTATGAGCTGGCTCTCTGGGAGAAAGCCATCTGATATAGCAAGAATTGTTTTTCTTTTTAAGAAAAAATGGAGGAATAAGGTAAGCAAAATTGTTCAACAAATAGACCGATGTCTGAAAATACATGCAATTCTGGTACTGATTTTCACTCATTCCTTCTACTTCCTCCATTCTATTTTATCTATCTGTCTGTGTGGACACATAGATACACAGACAGACAGACAGATAGACAGACAGACAGACAGACAGACAGACACACATATGTTCATCTATATAGGTTAATGCTAGGGGGACTCTTGAAGACCTGGAGATGGACAGGGGCAAGAAAATGAAGTGAGTCCTGTGCCTCTAAAGTAGAGAGCCCCCCCAGAATAATTTTCATTGCCCCTGCCTCTCTCCAGTTATTTAAGAGTCCCCCTAATACTACCCATTCTTCCTTCCCACTCCAGACTCACAGGTGTTCAGACAATGTGGTGCTGTGGAAAGAGCACCGTATTTGGAATTTAAAGATAAGAGCTTGAAACCCAGCTCTGCTGCTTACTACCCACATGGTTTTAGCACATCATTGGAATTCTTCAGGCTTCAGTTTCTTCTTCTGTAAAATGAAAGGGCTAGATTGAAAGTTTTCTAAGGCCCCTTTCAGCTCTAGATCCGTAATTGTCTGATCAGATGGTTTGTTGAGGAAAAAAAATGCCCTCCTCCTCTGATTCAGTAAGAATATTCCACATCTCCCCTTCCTCTGTGACCACTCCTCTTACCGAGCCTCTGCCTTGTCATTACTTAGGAATAACGGGGCTGCTTTGAGGCCAGAGTTTGTGATAAAGCCTGTTCATTTCATCTTTCTTGTCCCCAGCACCTAAGCCAGTCCCAGGTACATAATTAGAACTTAAGTTGTGGGGTTTTTTTCCTAATGGAAAAGAGGGGTTTGTTTTAGTCCTAAACAAAAGTCATTTACCTGTTTTGTCCCTAAATTTCTTTCTACTATTATTGAAGGTGGGGCAGCTAGGTAGAACAGAGGATAGAGTGCCAGACTTGAAGTCAGGAAGTCATCTTTGTGAGTTCAGATCTGTCCTCAGATCCTTATTAGCTGTGTGACCTTGGGCAAGCCACTTAATCCTATTAGCCTCAGTTCCTCAGGAGCTGGAGAGGGAAATGGCAACCCACTCCAGTATCTTTACCAAGAAAACCCCCAGTGGGGTCATGAAGAGTCGAACGTGAATGAAAGCGACAACAACAAAATTATTGGAAGAAAGAACGGAATAATAGAATAATGGTATCTACCCTGCCTACTTTACCAGTCTGTTGTAGGGATCAGATGCGATCATGATTATGAAGGCTGAAAGGCAAGGCATTATCGTTCCATTTGTAAGGCCAGCCTAGAGGGAAGCTTTGAAAGATCAGCTATAATGCAGAGAGAAACACAGCTCAGTGGCAGTTCGAGAATTTTGTGGCTGTGAATTCCATTCCTGACCCTGACTAATACTCCTCAACAGCCAAATGGCAGGAGTGGCATTCCCATCCCTCTAGGAACGAGGCCATTATCCTCTCTCTCCTGGGATGGAACGTGGATAGAATGGATGCAAAATGTAAAGTGCTATAGAATTGCTGAATAGTTATGATTGCATAGATAGCCACAGCTGCAGATGTTGCTATAGAATGAGCCAGGCCCTACTCAAAGAGCCTTTGGTGTCCCCTGCCTCTCCTTCCCCAGAAAAAGAGTCCCTGGCTCATCCAACTTCCCCTTCCTCTTAATCATTCTTCTTGCTGTTCACTGGTCCCATCTGTTGACTGGCTAATGTGTTTCTAGCACTTTTAGTTATTGGGGCTACCTATACCTTCCAGAGCTTTCCCTTCACGAAGGAAAAATTTTGCTCATCTCTAACACGTGGAAATAAATTTAGAATCCCTCTGGTCTTGGGTAAAAGACCCAAATCAGTGAGAATGGATAAACCAACCTATGTTCCTACCTGTGCCACGTGCTGTGGGTAATATAAATGTGTGAGTTATGGTCCTAGCCCTCAGATACTTGCATTCCAAATAGCGAAACAGAAATAAGCCAGAGAGAGATCACAAGTGCTAGGTCATATGGTACTGACTATCACAATAGGAAGGCATGAAGCAGAGAGGTCATCATAGGCTGGAGTATTCGGGAGGAGGACATTGAGTGTTTTAGACTTGATCAGGGCCTTAAAGAATAAGAAGGATTTGGAGGACTGAAGAGGAAGGAGTGAATTCCATATGTTAATACATTCTGGCAAGAACTTTAGATGATGAACACATGCACAGAGACAGAAACTAGAGTGGGGAATATACGTGGAGGGTGGTGAGGTGAGTGGTCTGAATGAGGCTAGAGAGAAACAAGATTAGATAGATAGGACAAAGCCAAATTATGGAGGGCCTTGAAAGCCAGATACGTGATCTTAAACATGATTTGCTAGACACTAAAACCCATTGTAGTTCTCATTTAGTTTAAAAAAACAACCTAAACTAAAAAGCATATAAGCATGCATGCAAGAGCCCTTCTTTAATATTATCAAGAACGTATATTTAAAACCAAGATATGTTTGCAATGAAGAAACACTAACAGCTTTCCCAGTACAACTAGAGATAAAGCATCCCCTCTCCCCATCCCCTCTCAATTATTTGACACATGTTTAGAAATCTATCTCCAGCAGAAATAATAACTAATATTTATGTAGTTCTTCAAGGTTTGCCAAGCACCTTACACATGTTCTTTTAATCCTGTGACGTACGTGGTATTATTCCTTTTTTTGTCAATTTTCATCGCTCAGTCATTTTAGTTGTAGCCAACTCTTTCGTGACTCCATTTGGGGTTTTCCTAGCAAAGGTACTGGAGTGATTTGCCATTTCCTTCTCCAGCTCATTTTCTACATAGGGAAATTGAGGCAGACAGGATTAAGGGATTTGCCCAGAGTCACACAGCTAGTAAGTGCCTGAGCCCAGGTTTGAATTCAGGAAGATGAGTCTTCCTGACTACAGGCCTGGCACTCTACACACTGTACCACCTAGCTACCCTGTCATCCTTATTTTGCAGATAAGTGAATTAAGGTAGAGTAGAGGTTAAGAGACTTGCCCAGGCTTACCCAGCTAGTAAGTGCCTGAAGCAGGACTCTAACTTACATCTTCTTGAGAACCACTTTAGCACTCTATCTACTGTCCCATCTAGCTGCCTCTCAGTTTCTTGAGCATGGGATGACATCATGAAAACAGTGGTTTAGGATATCTGGACTAGCTGTCCTAGGTACATAAAAGGAACTAAAGAAAGGAAAAATTAAAATCAGCTAGAAGACCATGGAAATATATTGTAGTTAATTATTAATATGGCCTGTCTCTCCTACCAAATCATAAGATAAGATGAGGCGAGGGCAGGACCTATCTATAGCTTATGTTCTTGTATTCTCCATAATGTGGAAACCAATGTCTTGAACATAGGCACTCAATAAATGTTTTTGAGTGAATAAATTGTATCCTTGACTGGGAAATCATAGCAGGAACGGGGAAAAATACATCTGTGAGATGGTTCAAGGGAAGAAATGACAGAACAGGTGATAAATTGTATCTAGAAGATAAAGAATTGGAGAGAATGCAAGATGTTTAATCTAGAAAAATGGAAAAGTATGATGCCAAAGATAGAATAAGGTTTTTTGGAAAGAGAATTTTATGGGGAAGTTAAGTTTAATTGTAAACAGAATAGAAAAGTCCTTTGGGTGCCTGGATATATAGAACAAGGGGAAAAGTCAGCAAACTGAAAACTCAAAGTAAGTTCATGAGTATGTATGAAAATATAAAATGTTACACATTAACACAATAATAAAAAGAGGTTTGAAACAATTCAACCTCAGGAGAAGAAACTGAATGAGCCATAAATGAATTGCCAAAGGTAGGGGGAAGGAACACTGAGCCAGATTGATTTCAAAGTGAAGGCTATTGAATATTTAAAAAAGAATTAATACCTATGCTACACAAATTACTCTCTGAAATAGAAGGCACTCTATCAAACTCCTTTTATGGAGACCAATACGGTCCTGAGAGATGTCTAAAGCAGAGACAAACAAAGAAGAGAAAAAGAACCATAGGACAATCTCCCTAATGAATATTTATGTAATTTTTTAAAATCCTCACAAAGGTACTACCACAATGTATGCAGAAAATAATTCACTCTGACCAAGGTATGGATGCAAGAATAATTCAACATTAGGGAAACAATCAGCATAATTAATCATATAAATAAAAGATGACAAAAACCAAATGATTATTTCAATAGATGCCCAAAAAGCCTTAAATGAAAAAAATCTCTTATTTATGTTTTTTAAAAAATAAAAAATGTAAGCATGGAAGAGACCTCCTTTAATATAATCAAAAACATATATTTTAAAACCAAAAATGGTTGGTGACAGAGAAACACTAGCAGCTTTTCCAATACAAATAAGGATAAAGCAAAGGTATTCCCAACCCCCCTAATTATTCGACAGAATTCTAGAAATAGCATATCTCTAGCAGAAACACAATAGAATAAAATTCAAGATATAAACATCAGCAAAAAGAAGACAAAATTATCTCTATTGACAACTGACATGACATACTTAGAAAATAGAGAATCAGCAAAGAAACTAATTGAGATGATTGATAGTTTCAGCAAGGTAGCAGAATACAAAATAAATCCACAGAAATCATCAGTGTTTCTGCATAGTACTGACAAAATCCAGGAAAAGAAATAAGAAAAATTCCATTTAAAACAACTATAAAGTACATTAAATACCTGGGAATTCATCCATCAAGATACAAGCAAGATCCATATAAATAAAACTATAAAACACTCTTTACAGAAATAAAGCAAAGTTCACTATTTATGCTTGGGCCATGCTAATACAGGAATGAATGAGAATGCAACTTAAATTAATTTTCAAATTTAGTTTTTTGCCTGAAGAGATACCTTATAAAACTATAGAAAATAATAACGAAGTTCATTTAAAAAACTACAGTCTCAAGGAGGAAATAATGAAAAAGGATTCAAATGAGAGAAGAGTAATAGCATTGCCAGACCTGATGTTATATTGCACAACAGTTGTCATCAGAACTATTTGGGAGTCAGTCAATAAACATTTATTAAGCGCCTTATGTGTGCCAGGCACTGAGCTAAATGCTGGGGATACAGATTTGAAAAAAAAGAAAGTCTCTGCTTTCAAAGAGTGTCCAGTCTCATGGGAAAAGACAGCTTACAAAAGGAAGCTGAAAAGCCAGAGACGAGAGTCAGGAAAGATACCTGGGGATAGAGAAGTCCCAGAGTAGTACAGCCAAGTGAGGAATGAGGAGATCTGGGCTGAGCTCCCTCCTTAAGTAGAGGTTTGGTGTTTATAGTCTCCTCTCCAATCAGAGAGGCACGTGGTAGTGATGAAGTGGAGTGTCAAGGCTGACAGGCTCTTATGAGATGAACTTCCTAGGACACGAGGGATGTCCCAGAGGAGTGAAGCCAGTTGGGATGTGAGATGTTAAAAGCCCAGAAGGAGCCAGGGAAACAGAGCAGATAGGCAAGAAACCGAAGCAACTCAAAATAGTGGTCAAATGTTTTATGAATCCAAAAACACAAATTAATGGTGAAGACTTGCTTTTGGACAAGAACTATTGGGGAAAATTAGAAAATAGTTTGGCAGAAGTAAGGTTCAGACAAGTGGAATAACAAGAAATAATTCTAGGTAGCATTTATTATGCACTAATTGTGTATCAGGCATTGTGCTAAACACCTTACAAATGTCATCTCACTTTCTCTTCATAACAACACCACGACATAAGTGTTGTCCTTATTTTCATTATTTACTTGAGGAAACCGAGACAGACGTGAAATGATTTTCCCAGGATCACACAGTTAAGTGGCAGAAGTGGAAGTGGGACTTGAATTCAGGTCTTCCTGTCCCACTGCTCCATCCACTGCACCACCTAGCTGCTTCTAAAGACCTGAGAACAAAGTGGGTAACTATTTCTTGAGGAATGACAAAAACAAAACCAAACAAGCAGCAACAAAAAGCCCTATAGTATATGAATTTAAAATTACTCATACGAAGAAGAGGAAGAAATAAGCATTTTTAAGTGCCTGCTGTATGCCAGGCACTATGCTAACCCTAAGCACTTTACGAGTATGTTTCCACAATCTGGCTAGCAGCTTCCGTAGGGGGTCCAGATCCACCCACAGCCAGCACCCAGAAAGCTGCCAGACAGCCAGAAAGCCCAGATTCTTTTGATATGCCTTAATAAGGAGAGCAAGG
>JAQQSZ010002626.1:0-14701 GCA_028646595.1 Phalanger gymnotis
TATTATTTTCTTCAGTATTTTGGGGGGATTCCTTTAACAAACTATTGACTCATTTTTCACGATTTTCTTGCATCACTTTCATTTCTCTTCCCAATTTTTCTCTACTTCTCTTCATTTTCCAAATCCTTTTTGAGCTTTTTCATGGCCTGAGACCATTTCACATTTTTCTTGGAGGCTTTTGATGTAGGCTGTTTGACTTTGTTGACTGCTTCTGGCTGTATGTTTTGATGTTCTTTGTCACCAAAGTAAGATTCTATAGTCTGGGTCCTTTTATGCTGCCTCCTCATTTTCCCAGCCAATTATTCAACTTTTGAGCTCTTTGTCAGGGTATGACTGTTTTCAGAGTGGAGAGGGCTCTCTCCCAAGCTTCAGCGTTTTTGCACTACAGTTTTCAGAGCTACTTCTTTTCTGAGGTGGTTTGATACTCCTCTCCTGGCCTGTGCTCTGTTCTATTAGTTCAAGCACTCCTTTCTGCCATGTAACTACTAGGAGGACTCCCTCTCCACAGCCACCACAAGCTCTGCCACCCCCAGTGCTCTTCCTCCCCCAAGGACTGCCAGCCGGGACTGCGACCCAAGTCTAAACCGGGTAAAGCAAGAGAATCCCGCCTTAGTGCCAGCAAAGAGATCTCTGTGTTTCTGCTCTGATCAGCTGCTTGATTTCCCCTACCGTGTGTGGGCCTGGAGCTCTGGAAGCAGCCACCACCAATGTAGCCACCTCCACCACCCAGGGGGCTGATCTCAGACCATGCCCTTCTCTCATCCAAGTCCAACAGCTTTCCTCCTGACTTGCTACATTGTCTTTGGCATCTGTGGGTTGAGAACTCTGGTAACTGCCACAGCTCAGTGATTCAGGGCCATGAAGCCTCCTCAGCCCAGTGTACTCTGGCCTGGTCTGTCCTGGTGTGGCCCACAATTGTCTGCGCTCCACTCCCAGCATGGTGCAACAGATGCTTCCCAGAGACCATACAGGCCATCTTGTGCTGGAGATTTGTTTCACTCTGTCATTTCATGGGTTCTTTAGCTCTAGAATTTGTTTACAGTCATTTTTACAGGTGTTTGGAGGGATTTGGGGAAGAACTCAAGCAAGTCCCTGTTTTCACGCTGCCATCTTGGCTCCACCCTAACACTTTCTGGAGTGTTTTCTAATATTCTGGAAGCTACCAGTGAATAATCAACTTCAATACAAGATGTTAAAGTTTTTAACTAGGTACAAATGGCCACATCCTCATTAGTGTGATTATTAAGAAGCTCAAAATGAAGACATAGAAGCTTTCAGCTTTTCTGCCACCACATTAGTGATTTAATCTCATACCCAATTCAGAAATTATGAAACCAGATGGGTAGACTGAAAAAAACTTCTTGACCATAAATATCATTCTATTTTGTTCCCTAACCACCCATACCATTTTCTAATAAATTTCTTACCTCTTTTATACTTGTTGTTCTGTCAATTGAACAAATAGTGATAGTAATATTTAAATAGATCTATGATTTAATTGTTCTGGAAGTTCCCTTTAATGATATAGCTCACAATCTATCCATGCCTGACTATTCCTTTTGACTGTAGTCCATTTCATCCCAAAAGTACACCAGAGAGGGTCCACCCAATATGCTATGGGATTCCCTTGCTTTTTTTTTAAACATGATGAGTGGACCACTCTGGCTTTCTATCTTTGACCTCAATAAATAAGGAATCTTTTCCTGTCATAGAATTCCTTAAGACATCTTTTACTCTTATTTGGTTATATTTTGTAGCTTGTTCATATCCACCATACTCCTTCCTGATTCCCTTAGTGTGATATTCATTTTTAATTTGGGGGAGAGCTTTGTATTTCCACATGTTATTGCCACAGAGCAACCAGTAGAATGTTGCTGTCCAAAGCAGAGATCTTTGATTCCACCCAAGGTTTGGGGTCATTAGAGGAGCTTTGGAATTTCTTGAAGGTAATCCACTCACGCTTCTCCCTTTCTCCAATTCTAGGTCCAACTTACTGTCCATTGGTACTATCTATCCCCAGTGTATATCTTGATGGACAAACTCTATAGATTGTCAATCCAAATGCATTGTTGTATTATGCTCTTGGCAGTAGACGTCTTTCTCCACTTGGTTTTTCTTGTGTGGATAGTCAGGCCCCAGGGCAATTAGGCAGCACAGTACATAGAATGCTGGGCCTGGAATCAATAAAACCCATCTTCCTGAGTTAAAATCTGTATTTAGACACTTAGTAGTTGTGTGACCCTGGACAAGTCACTTAACCCTGTTTGCTTCAGTTTCCTCATCTGAAAAGTTATCTGGGGAAGGAAATGGCAAACCTCTCCACTATCTTTGAGATAGACTCCAAATGGGGTAACAAAGAATCAGACACAACTGAACAACAAGAAGCCAAGCCAAACTCCTTTGATTGACTGCAGATCTTTCAGGAAGTTCTGCAGTGTTCCAGGGCTTAATCCAGCCAGCACAATGTCATCTGTAAGCAAGAGCATCGGCAAGACCTCAGAATCCACAGAGAATATCTCTTCAACTCTGTGCACATGCTAATGCTGACTCCCCACAAAGACATCTTTAAACCATGAGCCAAAATAACAATAGTAGTGATAATAATGGTTCTTTTGATACTAAGATAAAGCTATTGTTGCAGCACTGTTAGATCATGTCTTGAGTCTCTGCAGGAGTGTGGGGGCAAATTTGCAGGGAATCTTTGCAAGGGCATCTCTTTGACTGGTCCTCCCTTGTGACCATGGGCACATAGATATCTGCAAGACAGTTAACCTGAGCAGAAGGCTTGACCCAAGAAGGGCCTCTGTGGAAGGTTACTCCCATCCATCAAAGATCAAATTTTGTCAGATATCCCAACCTTGATGCAGTATAGGTACCAGAGCACCTGCACTTTGATTGATTAGATTATTATTAGATTAAGTTGGGTTAAATTGAATTCTCTTCCTCTGCTCCTTTGGCATAAGACCAAGAGTATGAGTTTAATCCAGACCACAGTCACTAGGTATTTACAGATCCAGTTGTCTGGACAGAACTACCTCTTATGCTGGCTCTATCTACTTCGTAGCCCTCCATGTTTGGAGGGACAGTTTGTGAGTGATGACACCTCCATAACTCTAAAACAACATATACGATCCTGAAAGGTAGAGAACCTAATCATCTGGTTCTTTCCTCAGCCTGTGTTTGTCAAATTATCACTTCCTTTTTTAAAATTTTATTTCAGAGTGATTTTCTGCAAAGTTGAAAATCCCTTTTCCCTGCCCTCACCTCCAGTCTTATCATTATCCACCTCAACCATAATCCTATGTAGTCTATATCCTCCTCTGCCCTCCCCCTTTATTATTAACAAATTCCATTCATCTCAGATGCCTTTATATCACATTCTGTCTATTTTCTTGCATTCAGAAATGTGGCTCTCTCCAGAAGATGTCATATCCATGGCAACAGTTTGTTCATTCTCCCCCCTCCCCAGCACACTGGGAATGGATTGTCATGTTCCTAATGCTAGGTTTGGAGTCACTCTAGGTGTGAACCTTGGTTATGCTACTTATTACTTGTGCAATCTTGGGCAAGTCACTTCTTGATGACCCAATTTTTTAATTGGTAGAATTAGGGATTTGGATTAGGCCTTTAAGGTCACTTCCAACTTAAACTCAATGAGTCCTGCCATTATCACTCTGCAGCCTCTTCTCCACTGAGGTTCACTATAGCTGTCTATGATATCTCATTCAGATCTCTGTTGCTGTGATATGTTGGGCTCCAAGTCAGGCAGTCAGCAGGCATTTAATCAAACACTTACTGTGTGCCTGGAGCTGTCATAAATGCAAAGTATACAAAGATAAAAGTGAAATAGTCCATGTTCTCAAGAAGTTTATATTATAATGGAGAAGACAACATGTGTGCGTACATAAATATGGATAGATAGATAGATAGATAGATAGATAGATAGATAGATAGATAGATAGATAGATAGATATGTATAAAGGTATACACACAGAGACACACAAATTGAACACAAGGTAGTTATGGGATGATGAGCACTGCAGGCAGGGAGAGCAGGAAAGGCTTCATGTAGAAGGTGACTCTTGTTCTGAATCTCAAAGAAAAGCAAAGATCCAACAGGAAAAAGGAAAAGGGATTGTATCCTTGGCCTAGGAAATAGCCAGAGCAAAGATATAGAGACAGGAGATGGGGAATTGCACATGCAGAACATTGGGTAGATGTACTCACCTCAATTTACTGAGAAAATGAAATGGAGGCTATCTGTTAGGAACCTTTGCATCTAGCATCTTCCACACGTGAAAACCCTAAAATATCTTCACTTGTCTGCTGCTTCTTTGCTCCCGTTGCTGAGGAAGTAGTGCTTCTCTGTTCTCTAATGCCTCCACTTGTGTCCTTGATCCTACTAATTATTCACCCCTTCCCCTTCTCAGGTTCAAGCTCTCCCGTTCCTTCACTGCTAAATATGAACATGCCTAGGTCCTCATCCTTTAAAAAACACCTTTCCTTGGCCTTGCGATTCCATTAGGCTGTTGTCTTATACCCTCCTTTTCCTGGCTAAGTTTGTAGAAAGAACTGACTTATTTTTCCTACCTTGACTTCTGCACTTTCCATCACTTCCTCTTACTTCTTAATACCATATAGTCAATCTTACATCTCCAGCACTCTGCCGAAATGTCTCTCTCCCCAAGTTTACCAATAATATCTTAACTGCTAAATCCAATGACAATTTCTCGGTTCTCGTCTTCCTTGACCAGATTCTATACTTTCCTCTTTCCTCATGGATGCTTTCTTAGCTTTGTTTCTACAAGATTGCTTTCTCCTGATTTTCCTAATGCCTATCACTGTAGCGCTTTTCAATCTCCTCTATTGATTCATCCTGGAGATCCAGCATTCCAAGCATGGATATGCTTGTAGGTATTGATTGCCCTGAGACCTCTTCTTTTCTCATTTATTCCACATTCTCAACCTAGATGGTCTCATTAGCTTGAATTTCATCATTATTTAGATTTTCCATAACCTGCCCATTCAGTCTTGTTCTCTCTTAGACCAGCCTCACACTGTCAAATATTTGATAGATTGCTCTACTCATATATCCCTTGGGCATTTCACAGTCAAAATGTTCAAACCTGTTCACCATCTTCTTTTTCCAAAAACCTTCAAAGTTTCCCATCATTCTCAAGGGCACTTTTCTTTCCAGGAATTTGTGGAGTGTTCAGGGAAGACTAATACCTCTAGTGTAAGGGCTTGCTGAGCCCTTTTCAAAGCTGCTCATCCACCTTTGGTGTCCACTTGTCACCCAACTCTCACCGGTGGCTCTAAGAAACTGTAGCATGCACGGCAGCCACACCTGATAAAATCATCTTGGCAGATGAGCTAAAGAAGATTGGCCTCAACCCCACCGGTGAGATAAGGGGATTTCTACCCAATCATGTGAAGACTTCTCCTAGCAGAATGGGTGGATGACAATAATTTGTTCCAACAGCCAGGAAGGTGGCTGAAGCAGGTGATGCAGAGCACTTAGAGCTTTGTAAGACATTGAAGATGCCAAGGTCATCTGCTGCATCTCAGGCCATCACCAGTTGTCCTGACTTTTGTTCTGCCACTGGACTTTGAGGACTCTGGAAAAGAGAGTTTGTACCACTCTGACTCGCTTAAATCCAATTCACACACAAGTCAAAACATCAGCCATGATGTCATTGGTCCTCTTCAAAACTGGACAAACAACAACAACATCATCCCAGACATCCAAGTCAGTAACCTCAGAGTCACCCTTGCCTCTTCCCTCTCCTTCATGGCCCACATTCAATCAGCTATTGAGTCTTCCACATCTTTTGCATCCATTTCTTTTTCTCCACATATATCATTTGTAACAGTAACTGCCTCATTCTCTCTATTCATACTTTCAGTAGCCTAGTTCAGACTTTTATTACTACTGCATTAGCCTCCTAATTGGTTTCTCTGATTGAGACCTTATTCCATACTCTACTCTCAGAAGAGTCTTTAAAGTCAAGGATTTTTTTTTGGTTTTGTATTCCAAGGTAGTACCTTGAACACAGTAGGTTCTTAATAAATATTTATTATGTATAACAAAGGCCATATGCAGGAATTGTGTGTTAACTTCTTGGTCAAGATTTTCATTCCTCCCTTCTGGAAACTTGAGTGAAGCCCCAGCAATGGCCTTTCATCTTATAGAATTTATATATCTTTTTAAGGACTAAAGCACTTTACATATGCTATCTCATTTGATCTTCACAACTACCCAGTGAAGTGGTGTTATCCTCATTTTACAGATGAAGAAACTGAGGCTGGGAGAGGTCAAGTGACTTGTCTAAGGTCACACAGCTATTATGTCTCCAAGGCAGGACTTGAACTCAACTCCAAGTCCAGCAATCTGTCCACTGATTTTGCCCAATCAAATTCCCAGTTCCCCTTTATGGGTTGTATTCCCCCATAAGAGTGTAAGCCCCTTGAGAGTAGGGACTGCCTTATTTTTGTTTGTATTCCCAGCACTTAGCACAGTGTCTGATCCATAGTAAGTAATTAATCAGTCTTATCTTAATAAGAGCATGGAAATATGAAGCATACAAAAAGACTTATACCTTGAATCTGAATACCCCAAATGCCTGCAAGTGCCCCAGTGTGATTATAGTCCCAAACTACAAGAAAGATAAATGGGTCATAGCGATAAAAGTCGTGAATGGGACTTGTTGGCAATGTGTTGTAAACCCATGAGCCAACCAACTACAGACAGAATAGATCAGCTTTGATTTTGCTACTTCGAGTACACTAAGTAAGCACTCTGCCATTGAAGTCATTTTCCCAAAGGAATGATTAGTAGTCAAGCTACCATTCTTTATGAATGGAGAATGGACATTCAAGAAGGTTTAGATGTTCCTTCTTTTGAACTGGTGTGTTAAGAATCCATTTACAAAAATATCGACACTGGAAGGGGTTTGCAGATGAAAGTGATACATTTACCATACTCCAGAACCATCCTCAAAGAGCCATGAAAAGTGGCAACAGCTAATTAGAGCAAGGTTACATTATAAATTATGTTGGTTTATACTGCACCTGTGTGAAATGGGAAAGGAGGATTTAGAATTTCTTCTTTTTTCATTCAGAAAGCTTTATGCTTCTTTTTATTCAGTTGTTTGAATTCTGTTTCACTTACAGGTATTCAAGATAATATCCATTGTAAGACATTTGGGGACTTCATACTATGGTGATTTTCTGTTGCATATTAGCCAATGCATGATAATTTCCTTTTGCTTAATAAAATTTCTTTTGGGTACACTGGGGCAGCCAGGTGGCACAGTGGATAGAGAGCAAGGCCTAGAGTCAGGAAGACATAAGTTCAAATCCAGCTTCAAGCACTTACTAGCTGCATGACCCTGGAAAAGTCGCTTAACCCTATTTGCTTCAGTTTTCTCATCTGCAGAATAAGCTGGAGAAGGAAAGGGAAAACCACTCCAGTATCCTTGCCAAGAAAACTGCAAATGGGATAACAAAGAGTTGGACAGGACTGAAATGACTGAACAGTGATAACAGCAATAATGATAACCAGAATGTTTGTAAGTGGAATATTGGTAGCAGCCTTTTGATTGTCCACTGGAAAGATGCGCCCACACGGATACTTGAGCCAAACTCTAGACACTACTAACATAAGGACTACATATGCATTTTCTCCCAAACAAAATTGCTTGGATGAGGACAAGAGTTAATAACTCTATCCTTTCCAGTGACAAGGAGGACTACTAGGCCTTATTATCTGCCCTGCTTCTCTGCCCCGCAGGCCTAGAGCACTGAGTAAAAGAGATAAGTACCTACTTATACAGGGTGTCCTTAAAGTTTTAGTCCTCAGCGTAAGACTACACTAAGATTTTGGGGACAACCTGTATCACCTGAGGAATAGTGGGATTTGCCATTCATCTCACCATGGAATCCTTAAGATTTCTGGGCTTTTCCATTTGCCCTGAAATGGAAGTTTCTTTTTATTTGTTGTCCCCGCTGCAAATAGAATGTGAGCTACTCGAGAACAGGGAGTGTTGATTTTTCTATTTGAGTTTGTTGTTGTTTGGGCATTTTTCTTTCTTTTTTAAAAAATTCTGAACTTAAGAAATAAAACAAGCCTTTCCATAGCATAGCCAAATAGAAAAAAAAAAGATGCTTGCGCATGAAACTGCAAAACTATTATGTATAACTTGTTATTTCTTTGAAATATATAATAATGTTATTATATATATAATTGTATATTATATTATATATAATTACATTGTAATAACTTTCTTTTTTACCCTCCCCCGTGAAACACAAATATGAATATTTATATGTGTGTGTATGTGTGTGTATATATATACATCTACATATACACACATAATTACGTAACACCATTCTACATATACTTTTATTTATCAGTTCTTTCCCTGGATGCAGATTGTATCTTCCTTCATGTGTCCTTTGCAGTTAATTTTGTTATTTATGATAGTAAAAATGACTTAGTTGTTCAAAGTTGTTCTTAAAACAATATTGCTGTTACTATATGCAACGTTTTTATACAACATTTTCTTGGCGCTTCTCACTTTACTCTTCATTATTTCATGCAAGTCTACCCATGTTTTTCTACAACCATGGAGGTCATCATTTCTTATCCATGTTTTTCTATAACCACGGAAGTCGTCGTTTCTTATCCGTGTTTTTCTACAACCATGGAGGTCGTTGTTTCTTATCCATGTTTTTTATACAACCATGGAGGTCATCGTTTCTTATCCATGTTTTTCTACAATCACAGAAGTTATCGTTTCTTATAGTACAGTAGTATTTCATCACGATCACATACCACAACTTATTCAGCCATTCCCTGTTCAGTCATGTTTTCAGTTGTGTCTGACTCTTTGTGACCCCATGTAGGGTTTTCTTGGCAAAGATACTGCAGTAGTTTGCCATTTCCTTCTCTAGCTCATTCTACAGATGAGGAAACTGAGACACACAACTGAGACAGGCTTAAGTGACTTGTCCAGGGTCACACAGCTAGTAAATGTCTGAGCTCAGATTTGAACTCAGTAAGATGAGTCTTCCTAACTCTAGGCCAGGTATTTTATCCACTTTGCCACCTAATGATTAACACAGAGCTTGGCACATGGTCAATGAGAGAGCAAGCTTCTATTAAGTACCTCCCACATGTGAGAGAACAAAAAAACGAAAAACAACTGTGTTTGAAGGACCATACTAAGCACTGAATATAAAAAGAAAACCAAAAGCATTGTTCCTGCTCTCAAAAAGCTCATATTCCAATAGGAACATGTTATGTGAACAATTAATTACATGAAAGATATATACAAAGCAAACGGGTATAACCTTAGAGAAAAGGAACTAGCATGGATGAAGGGAGCAAGAGTATAAAAGGCCTCCAGCAGAAGGTAAGATTTGAGCTAAGTCTTGAAGAATCTAGTAGTCAGAGTTGAACAGATAGAAAATCCAGGCCCGAGGAACAACCGTAAAATTGCATGGAATTGCCAGGTGGAGTGTTATGTGTGAAAAACAGGAAGCAGGTCAGTGTAGGTAGATCACATAATGAGTGGAAGGAGTAAAGTATAAGACACTTGGAAAGGTAGAGGAGGGGTCATGTGGGGAAAGACTTCAACTTGCCAAGTTGAGGATTTTTGTATTTGATTCTGGGAGCAAGAGGGAGCCACTGGAGTTTATTGAGTGAGGGTTAGGATTGGGATGGGGTGACATCATCAGATCTACAAATTAGGAAAGTCATTTTGGAAGCTGAGTAAAGAGAAATCTGAGGCAGGAAGACCAATGAGAAGGCTATTGAGATATTCCAGATGAGAGGTGATAATGGCCTAAACTAGGGTGGCGACTGTGTGAGTGAAGAGATGACGAAAAGGTAGAGATAACAAGATTTGACAATAGATTGGTTATGTGAAGTGAGAGGAAGGAAGGAATAGAAGGAGGGAGGATAGAAAGGAGGAAGGAAGGAAGGAAGGAAGGAAGGAAGGAAGGAAGGAAGGAAGGAAGGAAGGAAGGAAGGAAGGAAGGAAGGAAGGAAGGAAGGAAGGAAGGAAGGGAGGGAGGGAGGGAGGGAGGGAGGGAAGGAGGGAGGAAGGGAGGAAGGAAGCAGGGAAGAAGATGAGAAAGGAGGAAGAAAGGGCACTTGTGTGGGGGAGATCAGTGAAGATTTCATGTTAAATGTTAGTACTTCAGCCGAGTCTCAGAGAAGGAAAAGAATTCTTTTATATGGGGATGGGGAAGGAGAGTAAGTCAGGCAGGGGCAACAGCTAACACAGAGCTATGGAGGCAGGAGATGGAGTACTGTGGGTGAGAGGCAGCAAGGAGTCCAATTTCTCTGGACCCTAGAGCTCAACAAAGAAGAAAACCAGGCATGTAACTTCTTATCCATGCTCAAATACAGGAAAGTGTGAGACCAGCAAAGGCTACATAGTTGACAGTTATAAGATTCAGGGCTCTGAATACTCATTTCTTACAAGGGGTGACTGGCTTTTCAAGCCTACTCTATGAGACAAGATTTCATCAAAAAAAAAAGCTAATGTTCTCAGAAAAAGAATTTACACATGTGAAATAATGGGTGAGTAATACATAACTGTTCATAACAGGATTCAGTAGATTGGCTTTAGTCCAATTTATACCATCCACTAGATATGTGGCCTTGAGGAACTCCTCACTCTTAATTATCGATCCAATAAATACTAGTGGGATGCCTATCATGCAGAAGGACCTATACTAAGTCCTAGATGTGGATCTGTGCTTCCAAGTGCCAAATGAAGAGTTGAGAGAATTATAATTCTAGCTAGCATTTCTACAGAACTTTAAGGCTTATAAAATACTTTATGAAGATTGTCTCATTTTGTCCTCCCAACCACCCTGGGAGGTACTTGCTGTTATTATCATCCCTATTTTCCATTTGTAAAAAACTGAGGCAGAAAGATGGGAAAGTGATTTACCCAGGGTCACACAGCTAGTATATCTGAATTCAAGTTTGAACTCTGGCCTTCTTGGACTCCAGGTCTATCTAATGCAACACCTATACATTCACAATAAGAATTCAGAGAAGGAGGAATCCAATGTGGGTGAGAATTTTTGAGAAAGTATTCATCAAAAAGGTGGGACGTGATGAAGGTTATGAATAATTAATTTTCAAAAAAGAAATGCAAACTATGAAACCTGAAAATTTATTCAAAATCCTTCAGAGAAAAATTCAAGCTAAAACAAACTTGAGGTGTCTCTCACATATCTTTCAAGCCTCATTCCCCCACCCCGCAAAAAAAGTAAAAGATGAGAAAACTCATTGTTGGAGGAAATCCAATTAATTGATTGCAGGTGGCATTGTGAATTGGTTCTACTGTTCTGAAAATATTATGAAGAAATAAGTTACTAATTATTTTGGATCCAGAAATATCACTGCTGGGGATTTGTACATTCATGGAGTATGGACCTGGTATTCTAACTCCAGAGGACCATCCCCATTGGCCATTGGCCTGAGGAAAAGGCCAATGTGAATGTTTCCCAATGGTATGCTGGCACACTTGACTTACCTATGACTAAGTCTACATTCCAGAGAGGGCAGTGTCAGCAAGAAGAGACATAGATGGATACATACATACATACACACACACATAGTTATATGAATAGATACAAAGATATGTATGTATATAAATGCAAATATAGTCATAGAAACATTACTTATAATTAAAAATTGCATACAACATATGCCCAATGATCAAGGGATGACTGAAAAAAATTTGATACGTGAATGTAATGGAATATGACTATAATCTACAGAAAGGTGGCTATAAGGAATTGAGAGAATCAGATCATGAAAGGATGGAGAACAAAGAAACCAAAGCCAAAAGAGTAATATACACTACGAGTACAACATTGTGGATAAAGTCAATATGAATAAGCCACAAATTCCTGTCAAATATCACCATTTTTGTGACAGTACCATAATAATAAAGTTTAAGGGCACATGTCTCCTGTCTGTTAGTAATTAATAATCTAATCTTTTTTCCCCCAGGGAATGTGCTTTATAAAAGTTTGGGTATTTATTGAGAAACATTCATTGTGTAAAACAAAAGGTATCATTTTTTAAATTAAAAAGGGGAAATTGGGAACTTACAATGGACTTTGAAAACTAAACTGGGAAGAAGTAGGCTACATAAAAAGCAGACAGGGTATGCTAGAGTCAGTCAATCAACAAACATTAAATAAACAGGAAGAACAGCATGAACAAGTCTGAAATGGAAGTGGGTGCATTGTGTTCAGGAAACTGACAATCAGAGAAGAGGGTATGCATTGATAAGTAGTAGCTGGGTAAGTTGGTTTCAGCTTTTCCAAAGCCTTGAATGGCGGGATCACATGAGATTAGTTGATCTAATGGCCAACCAGAGTCACTATATGTCTTTCTCTCTTATTAGGTGCTTGGCACACAGTAAATACTTAATAAACACTTACTTATTCATTCAGCTCTAGCCTTAAGAAAATCTTGTCACTGATTCATACTTGTAAAACGGGGCAAGTGGCTTAACCTCACAATCCTTAGGCAACTCTCTAAAATTCGCCATTGAAGAACAGTTGCCTATTGGCCTCAGCAGTGTGAGTTTTGCCTCTTGGAACTGTAACAACTACGTTACTTGCAGCTACTGTGGAGGTGTAAGACCAACAACATCAGCATACAGGAGGGCTGCTAGCACAGGTTCTTTGATCTGCTTTTCTAAGGAAATCAACTTTACGGGGTTTACAATCTCACTTTAATTAAACATACATATATCATTCATTCAGTGCAGGGGAAAAAGTCAGCGCCTGGAACGTCGGAGAAAACACAAACAGAAATTATAAGCAAAAATTATATTAACAGAGTAAATAACACAAATTAGCAGACAGGGCTTCTTCAACATCTGTGTTTTCAAAGCTAGGGGGCTCCTTAACCCAGTCTCCTCTGGCTAAGTCACAAGAACACTCTTCCAATGAGCAAACCCCCAAAGCAAAATGCTAACTTCCGAGTATATATACACTTCTTCAGGGTCAGCCACAGAGGGTGTCACAACCACATGACTCAAACTCACGTGACTTAGACTTCCTTGTGACTTAAGCAGGTCATCAAAGACTCTTGATTCAAACAAAAGCAACACTCAACCAAAGGCCCTTGATTGCCTTAGTGCTGAGAAGCACTCCAAAAGGAAAAACAGCAAAAAGTCCCACTTTGCTTGCCATTATAGAAATTCACTACATGAATAAATCACAGAACTGGGCCTCTTAAAAAAAATTAATTATTGAAAATGGCAAATTCTTACCAGTCTGCAAAAAGTTCATTACCAAAGAACTTTCTTACAGTAAAACCTATAAAAAAATTGTTTCAAAAAACTTTCCCTCCTTTCTATGTTTTGCTCCTCTCATCCCCTAGGTCCCTCTTTGTACTTGGTTCACAGTCCCTATCCACAGAGCTACGGAAAACCACTATGCTCAGGGACTAGAGCATGATTATGAATTTTGAAACATTACCGTATTCACATTATAATTTGGATAGAAAAATATTGGGCCAAATCTCTAAGGTGCTTTGGAGTTTTAACATTCTACAATTCATTGTTGTTGTTTGTCTTTCCTTCTGGAAGAGGACCATGACATTAGGAAGGCGATGCCATGACATTAGGAAGGCGATGCCATGACATTAGGAAGGCGATGCCATGACTTGCAAGTGAATTGGATTTATGTGAGACAGGGTTGTACAAAGTCACCAGCCTTGCTTTCTCCTCTGACTGGCGATAGCCCTGGATGCAGAGGGAGACTATTACCTTTTTTGTTTTTTTTTTTACTTAATATTTATTTAATATTTTTAGTTTTCAGCATTAATTTTCACAAGAGTTTGAATTACAAATTTTCTCTCCATTTATACCCTCCCCCCGACTCCAAGATAGCATATATTCTGATTGCCCTGTTCCCCAGTCAGTCCTCCCTTTTATCACCCCCTCCCCTTCCCCTCTCCCCATCCCTTTCCTCCTTACTTTCTTGTAGGGCAAGATAGATTTCCATGCCCCACTGCCTGTATGTCTTATTTCCTAGTTGCATACAAAAATTTTTTTTGAATATCTTCTTTTAAAATTTTGAGTTCCAAATTTTTTCCCCCTTTCCCTCCCCACTCAACCCCCCTAAAAAGGCAAGCAATTCAACATAGGCCACATGTGTATCATTATGCAAAATCCTTCTACAATACTCATGTTGTAAAAGACTAACTATATTCTGCTCCTTCCTATCCTATCCCCCTTTATCCAATTTTCTCCCTTGACCCTGTCCCTTTTCAAAAGTGTTTGCTTTTCATTACCTCCTCCCCCTATTTGCCCTCCCTTCTATCATCCCCGCTTTTTTATCTCCTTCCTCCTTCTTTCCTGTGAGGTAAGATACCCAACTGAGTGTATATGTTATTCCCTCCTCAGGTCAAATCCAATGAGAGCAAGATTCACTCATTCCCCGTCACCTACCCCCTCTTCCATCCCAATAGAACTGCTATTTCTTGCCACTTTTATGTGAGATAATTTACCCCCATTCTATCTCTCCCTTTCTCCCTCTCTCAGTATATTCCTCTCTCATCCCTTAATTTGATTTTATTTTTTTAGATATCATCCCTTCATATTCAACTCACCCTGTGCCCTCTGTCTCTGTCTCTCTGTCTCTCTGTCTGTCT
>JAQQSZ010002627.1:0-14701 GCA_028646595.1 Phalanger gymnotis
ATTCTTATAGATGTGACGAAGTTATTTATATATTTTTCTATATGAGACCTGCCTCTGACACTTGCTGGATGTTTGGCCCTATGTGTGTCACTAATCATCTCTGCACTCCAAACAACTCTAAGATTAGTTATTGGTCTGTGTATGTATATATGATTCCTCACTAGGATTTCCCTACTGTGATGTCTCCCTCCACCAAATGAATGTGTGTATACATATGCATGTATATGATTCTATCTGATTTCTAGTGTCACTAAATAAAATCTAGACCAGACATAATCAAATGGTGGCCTATATACTCATGGCTTGTTGAGGTTCCTTCTAAAGACAATGATGAAGACAAGCTGGTACCCTACAGAGTCACCATAAATATTGTTCCTTAATTCCTGTTTTACTGTTTTAATTTTGTCTTCATGTCCCCAGTACTTAACAGTATTGGCATATAGTAGGCTCTTAAATGTTTATTGATTGTCCTGCTCAGAGGCATGGAAAGATTATAGATGGCTGATTTTAAGATGACCTGTTCAAGTAACTAAGGTTCTTTTCTCCAAAAGAAGAAACCAAGTTTTTGAAAGAGCTCCATGAATGTAGATTGTCACATTCCATTTTCTCCATTCCAGAAATCTGTTCATCTAAGGAAGTTACTATTTTTTGCCATTCCATCAAGGCTGTCTAGTTTATTGTAAATGTGTAGGGAATTGCCTACAAATAGCATGCTCTTTCAGAATACAGTGAAAGGTTCAGAAAATGTAACACCGATATAGTTAACAAAAATTACTATAAAATGGGCAAGATTAGCAGCAGACAGAAGTGACCCCAAGAATCTGTGTGATGGAGCTGCCAATGAAACTAGAGTGTCTCAATTGTCTCTTATGGATAATAAAGTGTAAAAATTTACATCATAATTTAATTCATTATAATAGACAATGTCATAACAGAAGGGGTATGGAAATGAGGGAAGAAGAGCCAAAGAATAAAAATTTAGCAGTGTGTCTCCAACACTTTCCAATGATCTGGTTCGAATGACTTGTGCTATGTATCTAGAGATGGGATGTAACATGGTAATATAGAAAGAGTATTGCGTTTGGAGTCCAATTCATATCCTGGGGCTGCTACATTAAACAAATTACTCAACTTCCCTGGGCCTCAGATTCCTCAGCTATAAAATAAGGAGGTTTGATTATGTGCCTTCATCAGTTCTTTTTAGTTCTAAGTCCATGGTTGTAGAGGTGGTTAATTTTCCTGACTACCAGATTGATGGAAACACTGCTTTAGGACAACAACTTCCTTTTCCTCTAGTTACATTATCTCAAAGTATCCTGTTGCCTTATAATTTGTTGCTCTGAATGGATTTACCTATGAGGAGGCTGTACTCTCTGTGAATGCCAGAATCTTATTTAATCTGCTAAATGAAAATGCCAGGGCAAATTTTGAAACTTTTTATTTTTAACATCTTATTGATGCTTATTATTTTCACATCAGTCATTTCTGAATGTAATCAAACCTTGACTCCATAGTACTTCCCATGTAACAAAGAAAAACAGTTAAGTAAAATCAACTAACATGGTGACTGTGTCTGATAGTGACTATAACATTCAGAACCCATAGTCCCCTACCTCTTCAGCAACAAGAAAGAGATACATTTTTGTCATCTCTTTTTTTATTCCAAGATTGATCATTACTCTAGACTTTGGCTTCATTTCAGTGTTCTTTTCATTTAGAGTTTTGTCATTGCCTATGTTGTTTTCTTGATTCGCTTATTTCACACTGCATTAATTTAAACCGGTTTTTCTATTTCTCCAAATTCCTCATGTACATTATTTCCTATAAAGCAATAATATTGTATTACATTCTTATATTCCAATTTGTTCAAGTACTCCCCAATGGGTGGGCAATCACTTGTTTTTTGTTTTGTTTTTTTGCTGCCCTCAAATGTGGTGCTATGAATATATTGATATATTTAGAATCTTTCTGTCTTTGACTTGCTTGTGACATATGCCTATGAGTGGGATGTTGTATTGGTAATTAAGGTGGGACTTTTTGCTGTTTTCTCTTTTAAAATGCTAAAGTAATGAAGTGCCTTTGATTAAGTCTTGCTAGGTGCTAAACCCCAGGCTCACACCCTTTTGCTGATTAGGTATGAAGCCTTCAGGCCCTAAGAAGGGTATATAAACTCAGAGTTTAGCATTTTATTTGGGGTTCTCACTCACTGGAAGAGTGTCATGTGATTTGACCAGACAAGACCCTGGGTAGTGTTAAGAGCCCCCAGCTTTGAAAAAACCCAGATGTTGGGGCTTTTCTGGTAACTGTATATTATGATTTTGTTAGACAAAAATCCATCTGTCAATTCATGTTTATTTGCTCTGTTTATATAATGTATGTTTTTAATTTCTGTTTGTGTTTGCTCTGAAGTTCAGAGTGCTGGCTTTTCCCCCTGAACTAAGTGAATGATATATGTATGTTTAATTAAAGTAAGATTGTTAACCCCTTAAAGTTGCTTTTCTTAGAAAAGCAGATCAAAGGACCTGTGTTAGCAGCCTTCCTGTGTGCTGGTGTTATTAGCCTTACACCCCCACAGCAGATGCTGGCAGCATTGCTGTTACAGATATCTGGGTCAAAAAGTGTATGAGCAGTTTGGTTACTTCTGTCACTCTCACTGTAAAACTGATAGATTAGGATTCTAGTTGAGAAATCAGTCTATTGTGGGTTTTGTTAATAAAAGGGGAAACCAATTCATACCAATCACCATTGGATGAACTAATAAAATAAGGTTTCAGAACCTGCAAAACTAAAGACCAGAAACCGACTTCAGGACCCTCATCTAGATACAGATATCCTATGCAGTCTAGCCTAAGGAACCACCTACCTTTTCTTCTTCTCGCATGCCATTTTAGCTGCTACAGTTTGGAGTTTTGACACAGTCTTGTGATTTCATTACTGTGAACATCTGTTTTGGAAACTCCTTCCACCAATGCAGATCAGCAATTCTGCTATCATTCCAGGGATGAGGAACTTGGGGCCTTGTGGCTGCATTTGGCCTTCTAGGTCCTTGGGTACGGCCTTTTGACTGAGTCCAAGTTTTACAGAATAAATCTTTTTATTAAGTGGATTTGTTCTGAGAAGTTTAGATTCAGTCAAAGGGCTGCACTTGAAGACCTAGAGGGCCACAGCTGCAGGATCCCCCACCCCTGATTGAGACTCATAGTTGCTTGAAGCCATCGAATGCTTAAATAATTTAGCCGCTGTCATAAAATCAGCATGTGTCAGAGGCAAGACTTGAACCTAGGTCTTCCTGACTCCAAGGCTGGCTCCCTGTACCTGCATGCTGTTTCGACAGCTACAGAAAGCTGGCACAAAATTTTGTTCTAGAAATCCCCATTCATGAGTTGTCAAGAGATTTCTAAAATTTGTTGATAGGGAAAGAATTTTTTCTTAAATCAAGATACCTGCCTGTGAACAGGGACAAGTGAACAAAGGATACAGTAATTTAATAAGAAATGAATTTGCCTCAGGCTCTCACGTCCCTGTCTAGTCACTAACTACCATGAAATATCTGGCCCACCAATTATTACTGCCTAATTACATCAAATATGAAGACGCATTATGAATCCAACCATAGCCTTTAACTCTAAATGGAATAATGGAGTTAGTCAAACAGGAAAATGTTACATCTCTACTCTCCCAGGAGAGTAATTATAGATGAGATGTTAGTCTGTATCATCCACTCAATTACATGTTAGTCCCTTGGCCCCAAGGTCTAGGAGCCAAAGCACAGAACAGGAGTTACCCAGGAAAAGTGTGATGGAATAAACAATCCAGTTAATTTGCACAATGTAGATCATCTTCAAACTTCCAACAGAGCGCCCAACTCACGGTTTTAATTCTCAGTTTCATTTTATCCAAACAGGTGCAACTGTTTAACTTAAGGTAATTCCTAAATCTCGTGGTGTTTATTCATCTAAACCATGAGAGTATTGTCTGAAAAATAACTGAACTCCATGGCAAAAGATGCTATTGAGATACTGTGCCAAGAAAGTTACTTCTCCACATACTGAGTAACTTGGAATCTCATGAAATGGAAGAAGTGACAGATTTAATACACGAAACAATAAGGATAATGAAACATATGTCTCAAGATTTTATTTTAGTTTTGAAATTACTTAATGTTTTTCACCCTCCAGTATGCCACATTTTGATTCACCAGAAGGAACAGACTGAATAAGCAAAAATTCATTTGTTCTAGTACTTTTGCCAGCTTTTCACCTGTAAGAAAATGATTTTGCAAAATTTAATGCAACAAACTTTAATTGCTAAGTCCAGAGGGGGTTTCCAAAGATTAGGTGAGGTCTAGAGGGTCTCTTCAGAGACTTCAATCTATAAGGCAATGTGGCACATGACTTTTGGATTAAATTGAATGTGATAAGAGCTTAAGTAGAAAACACCATGTGAGGTACAAGGAAGGAAGAGGCATTTCTAACTGAAAAAGAGGGTTGGGAAATCCTCATAGTAAGCCAGTCAATAAACATTTATTAAGGACCTACTATGTCCCAGGCACTGGGCTAAGCATTGAGGATATAAAAAGAGGCAAGATAGTCCATGCCCTCAAGGAGCTCAGAAGGCTTCATTGATAAGGTAGCTCTGGAGAGAGGTTTTAAAGGATAATGAAGATGTGTCATTGGGTGGGAGCAGAGGGCCTTACATTAAATGTGGTTTAAACATCAATATGGGATGTTTAAACAAATTCTAAAAAGATTTAATTAGATTTATGGAATTCAGCAACTAACCAATTGAAATCAGTCTTTTGATATTTTAAAGTTCAGACAAAAGAAATTATAACATGATGACAGGTTTAAAAAAAAGAAAATTATTTGATTTATAGCATCCAGAGCTGGAAGACCCTTTGCAGATCATATAACCCACTCCCCTTATCTTCCATTTGAAGAAGCTGATTTTCATAGAAAATAGAATACCAGGACCAGATACTTGCTAGCTGTGTAACCCTGGGAAGTTATTTAACCTCAATTTGCCTCAGTTTCCTCACTTATAAAATGGAGGTAACAATAGCACCTACCTCCCAGGGTTGTTATGACTCAAACAGGATAATATTTGCAAAGCACTTTGCAAACCTAAGAGTTCTATGTAAATGTTAGCTCTTCTTACTATGATCATTGTCATTATTGTCCAAGGTCACACAACTAGTAAATAGCAAAGCCAGCATTCGAAGTCCAGTCTTCTATCTTCATATCTCATATTCTCTTCACAACATTAGCTTCTCTCCCCTTATGCCACATTACGACTTCCCTGGGGTCTCCATTTCTATCACATATGAGGTCATAAAACAAACTTATGAATATTTATATACTGTCATATAGATCTGTCACCTATACTGTATATACTACCTCTATCAATCTTTTTTTTCCTTCATTTCTCCTTTAAATTCATTTGGTCCTTTTATATCAATCTCTGACTGCTTCTTCACCACATATTTTTTTTAGATCTTCATTCAGATTATGCTCACCAACTAAAGTTATCCCTTCCATAGTGTGGGGGTTAGGGGCATTGTGGTACCACCACCAACCCCTGCAATCCAGAAAAATTGCATAAAATTTTTTGGCCCTCCCTTCTTACCAGAGAATAAGTCTCAAGTTTTTCTTTTATGGAGTGTTTACAGTGCCTTATTATAAAATTTGGGTTGACATTATACATATATTTTATGCATTTCTGATTTTCTAAACTCTTTCTGTGTGGTCTGTTGGCCTTCACAGCTTCTGCAAAACTCCCTCAAAAAATCCCATTTAATTTCTAATGCCAACCCATGATATATTGAAGCCATGATGGGGAAAATAGTGATGTAGAAGGGAAATCTGTATAGGTATTCCCCGAATCTTGTTCCCAAGTCCTCTTTTCTTTTCCCTCTACGATGTCCTGTTGAGTGATCTCATCAGCTTCAATAGGTTCAACTATTTCTATGCAGATAACTTCTAAATCTATATACCAATATCTTATTGACTATAGGCAATATGTATGTGTATGTATATATATAGACACAATATATATATACATATATATTATATATCGACATCTCTATCATGTTAGTTACATTAGTTGGTATTTAGGTATTGAGGGGGCATGAGGCACGACTTCTTACACAAGTATTATCTCCTATAAATTCCTTGAAGCAAGAATTATCCCTTTTTAAATCATTATATTCCCAGCACCTGATACAGTGCTTTATATATAATAAGTTAAATAAAATGCTTGTTGCATTGGATGGGATTCTACTAGGCTTCTACTAACTTTCAGTATAATCAACCCACTATTACCAGAGTAAAGGGATGAGAGCACTTATTCTATACACATTTGCACTCACCCAGTGAACACAAGCCCTTCAGGACAGTGTTTTGTGACTCTATCCTCTTTCAGGGTTATAATATTCATTTTAACATGGTATCACTTATATGAAAATATTATAGGGATGATCCAAGACAGTTACAAAGGACTCATGATGAAAAATGCTATCTACATCCAGAGAAAGAACTGATGGAGTCTGAATGAAGATATAAGCATACTATTTTCATTTTCTTTATCCTTTTCATGTTTTTTTCCTTATGATCTGTTTCTTCTATCATAATGTGACTAATATGGAAATATGTTTTATATGACTGTACATAAATAACCTATCTAAAATTCTTACCTTTTTAGGGAGAGGAGAAGGAAGGGAGAGAGGGAGAAAAATTGGAACTCAAAAAAAAATTTAAATGGATATTAAAAATTGTCCTTACATATAATTGAAAAAAATACTATTAAAAGGGGAGAGGAAAGAAAATGTTGTAAGGGTAAATCCATTATGATTTTCACTAGCACTGTATTTTTAGAGATGGCCCTGGTCTTCGTACTCAAGTTGGGACAGCTCTGGTAACGCATCAAATTTTAGAGCTTGCAAGAGCTTTAGTTTTATTCTCTTGTTTTGTAGATGAGAAAACTGAGGCCCAGAGAAAGTGCAACTTGTCCATTATCATAACACTGGTTAGAGGTAGAGTCAGGATTTGAATACAGGTTCCTGTCTCCAAGTCCAGTAGAATGTAAGCTCCTTGAATCAGGGACTTTTGCTTTAATCTTTGTAGAGAGAGCCTGGCACAGTGTCTGCACAAAGTAGACACAAATATTTGTTTAATTCACTTGACTACACTTCTTCTAATTTGTCTTTTTCAAGATATTTCAGAAGGCATATATGTGTGTGTTCATGTATGTATGTCTATGTGTGTGCATGTATATTTCTATCTTGAAGCTTATTCTTGCTCTTGTAAATATTTCCAAGGATTCCTTAATAGAAAGGAAAACAGTTTCAATAAAATGATACTTTTTCTGGATGCCTTCTTTTTAGTTCTAAGAAATCTCTATATACAATATTTGAAAAACTCCAGAAAGCATTTTGGAAGACTCTATGTCTTTATTATCTCACACAATTCAGCCTGACTTGTTATTACTTTTGTCCCCCACTGTACTCTGATCTCAGGCCAAATCTCCTTTCTTATGACCTGGCCTTTAAAGGTTAGGGCAAACTTCTCTGACGTTTAACTACCTGTGTGACTTTATTTCCCCAAGCAATTCCCCCGAGTTTTCTCTTGTTAAAAAAGTCAGCATAGATGGCCTCCCAGCCAGGATGGAGTTCCCTTCCAGCTCTGCATCTGTGCTTCTTTGGGCTGTATCACATAGAGAAGAGCTGTTATTTATTTAGCGTGTGGCAGAGAGAAGCTCCCTCCATAAGAAGGAAATGAAAAACATCATTAGTTTTAAAGCATCAACATAAACTGTTAAGAAAAACCAGTTGTCCATATTGAATTTAGGGTTCTATCATAGAGCAATTGTTTTAAATACATTGACTCTGCAACTCCAAAAAGGATAAAGGTAACATAAGGGAGCCTAGGTACCACAAGGCATCCTGCTTGCAATTCTCCTCTTACATATCCAACTGTTGACTGAGATAATTAGAAGGAAACTAATGTGCCAAGACTACCTTGATGGGTACATAGAATCATGTATTAAGCTAGGACCTCCAATGTCTTCTTTTTTATTTTTAAATGGAAAGGAAGAAGTATGTATTTTTATATTAAATTTTAAAAATAAGTCCTAAAAAGCCTATGTGGAAAATCATTGTGAATATTTTATGTAATATGTGCCCGAGAGGACAGTCCAAAAATAAGACTTGGCAGTGTTTACCTCTGTAGTCAAAATATGCTTCAATTATCCATGATTTCTTCAGCATAGGATATGGATCACAACCCCTACTTACTATTTTTCCCTAGACCTGTGTCTTTATTGGTGTGGAGAACTCCCTGGAGAGAAAATTCCCTCTCCCAGTTCAAATTGGCAATTGTTCAGGAACTAGTACTCTTAGCAAGTTGTTCGGACACCAAAAGATGAAGTGAATCGCCCAGGATCACACAGGTAGTATGTGTCAGACATGGAGCATGAACCCAGTTCTTCCTGATTCCAAGGCTAAGTGTCCATCCGCTGTGCACCTTTGCTTTTTTCTGTATCTTATCATTTTCATAAGTTGCCAGGGCTAAAAAAAAATTAGTTACCCTGGAGCCAAGCCAATAATGATCTTCTCTTAAATTAGCTGGACTATTTGCAGTCCATCACTGGGCTGACATTTAAAACCTTTCAAATTTGGTAGGACCTTCTAAATATCTGCTCTCCTGGTATAACTCTTAAGAGTCCAGAATCACCTCCATGCCACAATGTAATATTAGAGCAGGACTTTATTGGGGAAAATCAAAGAAAGAGTGAGAAGATGTATATGGAGGTGCTTGAGTAGCTAGTGTCTATTTCTGAAGATATCCAACAAAGACTTTATATTTTGAGTCAGGGAGTGGAAAAGCCCTAGTAAAACTGTGAAGCTAGGTACTGAATAGAAAAAAATGTGTGACATAAAACCGGAATAATAAAAATTTTATCTGGGGGAAAACAGAACAATACTTATATACCATAGCACAGAATGTGGATTCCTTGAGGTTAGGATGTTTGGGAGTTGTGAAAGGCAAAGAAGAAAATTATTGGTAGCAAAGAAGGAAAGTTTTCTTCATTTTTCTCCCTATCATGGGATCAGACAACATGGGAAGTAGTTACTTAACCTGGTATTTCCATTGGGTTACATATAGGTGCTAGAGATTTGGAGGGGGACTAGTAGAAAGGTGTTTAAAGCAACAGTTCTTAACTTTTTGACGTCATGGACTTTGCAATCTGGTAAAGGCTATGAATCCTTTTTTAAAATGATGTTTTTAAATACATAAAAATAAAAATAATTACAAAGGTAAATAATTATGTTATATTGAAGTAAGTTATCAAAGTATTTTTTAAAGTTCAGGGACCACAGATTAAGAATCCTTGGCAGGAATACCAATCAATAAGCATTTGTTCAGCTCATCCTATGTACTAGACACTATGGTTTGTTTGTTTCTGCCACATAAATCTACAAGTACACATGCCTAACATCCTGTATTCCTTATGTCAGAGGGAAGAACTGAGCCCACATTATATTTCAGGTAACAGAAGGAAAAAAACATAATTTCTCCAAATATTAGGTCAGACTCATGCCCTATAAAGAAAGGAGAGAGGCATAGAGAAGGGTAAAATGCTTTCAATACTATGGGAATCAAATTCAACCTCTAAAGAAAGATTGGAATAAAACAACAAAAAATATTCCATGCAAAAATAACATAAGGTAAAAATCATAGAATTTTCAGCTTGGGAAGAACCTTAAAGTTCATCTACTCCAACATTTTAATTTCATATATGAGGAAACAAAGATGCTCAGAGACATTAATCAGCTTACCTAAGATCATATAACAAGTTAATGAGAATTATTCATCCCTTCATTTGACAAACATCAAATGTTTGCTGTGAATGGAGCCCTGTAGGCTCTATGTTGTTTAGAAAATACAAAATTTAGATAAAACATGGTCCCTATCCACTTATAGTCTATTATTAGGATAAGACATAGAACTATAGATAATACAAAATGTCAAATAAGTGCATTTAAAGGTTCCGAAAGAGAGTGCTATGTGGATCTCAAGGGAGAAGGTCATTACTAACCACAGGAATCAGGGAAAACTTCATAAATCATGTAGGATTTGCTTTGGACTTTAAAATCTGGGTAGAAAAACAAGTGAAATAGAGATAGGAGGAGATAATAAGTAATGTTGGGAGCAAAGACACAGAAGTGGAAAAGTTTAGGATTTGTTCAGAGCAGAGAGGGCAAAGTGTAGACCATGTTGGCTGGAGCATAGAGGAAAGAGAAATTAGATATTCTGCTAATTATGCCATGTAGGCCATAAATTCTGCTCTCACAATTCTCATTTCTCTTTTAAACCACTAAGGATCAGTATGTCTGGTTCCATGCTCTCTTCAAAATTTTTATTTGTTTTACAATATGTATTCATAGATGCCTAAACTTACTTACTAGATCTGGAGGTCATGTTTTCTTTTGCTGTTAATGTCTTCTCTATGGTTTCTCTGTTCATGCTCAAGGTCTTTGAGTTTTTTCCTCCTGAGATCTTTCAGTCTTTCCACCCTCCCCATTTATTTTTCTCTATTACTCATTTCCTGACTCTCCCCTCTAATCATAGGAACACTATCTACCAGGTTTTCTCTACCACCACTCCCGCTTCTCCCTTCCCCCCAACATGAGTTAGTTTTTTTTTCCTAAAAAACGATAAAGTTGTCCCTGCAAATTGATGGGCCTCAGGATATCAAGGCTCAAGATGCATTTCCTTAATCTTGCTTCCTAGTAGACTCTAGTCAATGTTGATGTGGTTTCTTGGTCATATAAGGATATAAAAATGCCCACCCACATGAAATCAGTACCCTTAAGATGTCCTCAGACTGCACATGTCACCACATCCTGCACTGTTAATAAATGCATTTCCATATGGAGACAAGGAAGGGCAGTCCTCCTCAGCTAAATACTGGAGTTCCTTATTGAATTAGTTTTCTGTGCTATAGCTAAATAAACCTTCTCTTGTTAACTGTTGAAAGGCCTACAAAGGTTTCGTTTTCTTTCAACATGGAATCTGAACTTAGAGATTACTGGTCTTTATCAGAGCTTGAAAATTCTGTCTTCTGGATAGTCTTGGGACTGCCCTGCCTTGAACTTTTATCTTTTCCATAGGATTTGTTTCTCTCTAGGTAATATGTATAATCCTGTCCATAGCTACCCACAGCTAGAAAGGTAGACTTGCATGTAAGTTTAGACCAATACTTCATGCCACAAACATTTGCTTCGAATGTATAAATAACCTGTATACAAAAGTTTATGTAATAAAAAATAGAGGAATAAAGAAAAACTATCTTTTCATTTCTATCTGTAAGGGAAGATTTCATGACTATGCAAAAACAGAGGCTCATCAAAGATAAAATGGACACATTTAATGACATAAAATAGAAAAGTTTTACATGACCAAAACCATTGCAGCTAAAATTAAGTGGAAAATAGTTACGGGGGACGGGGGGAAGGGGGGCATTGGGGGGGAGGGGGGATCTTTGTAGCAACTTTCTCTGATAAGGACATAAAAGGAATTGATTCAAATTTAGATGAGCCATTCAACAAAATTGATAAATGCTCAAGAACATGAACAGGCAGTTCTCAAAAGAAGAGATTCAAGCTATCAACAGCCATATAAAAAAATTCAAACCATTAATAATGGAACAAATTTAAAACCACTCAGGTCTCATCTCACACCCATCAGATTGGTAAAGAGAATTTTTAAAAATTACAAATGTTGGAGGGACTACAGAAAAACAAGTACATTAATGCACTGTAAAAGCTATGACTTCATAAAAAATCATTAAAGTCACTAAAATGTGCATACCCACTAACCTTGTGATAGCTCTATTGAACCTACATCCCAAAGAGATCAAAGAAAGAGGAAAAGAGCCATTTGTACAAAAATATTCATCATAGTTCTTTTTGTAGTGGCAAAAAAAAGAAATTAAGGGGAATTCTCATCATTGGAGGAATAGCTGAACAAATTATGGTATATTAATGGAATAGAATACTATTTTACTATAAGAAATGACAAAGGGGATTGGTTCAGTTAAGCCTGGAAAGAATTCTATAAAAAGTGAAGTGAGTAGAACCAAGAGAATAACTTATAAAATAACAATACTTCAAAGACAACTTTGAAAGATTAAAGATTTTTAGTAGATCCAGTGATCAATTACAATTCAAAAGCATTGATAATGAAATTTGGTGTCCACATTCTAACAAAGTAGTGATGGACTCAATCTGCAGAATCAAACCCATATTTTGGCCATGGACAATACAGAAATTTGTTTTGATTGAATTTGCATATTTGTTACAAAGATTTTTTTTCTTTTAAATGAGAGTTGGGGTTGGGAGAAGAAAAGGACCAGGAGTGTTACTTGCATTAGCTGATGTAAAGAATTTTAAAATGCTTTTCATAATTTTACTATAATTTGCTATAATTTCTCCTTTCTGTGTAAATGTACATAAAGAACAGTTACAGGCTTAAGGAGGGAATAACATATACATTCAGTTGTGTATGGCAGTCAATCTTACCCTACAGAAAAGTAAGGGAGAAAGGGATGGGGGGAGAGTGATAGAAGGGAGGGCAGATTGGGGAGGGGGTAATCAGAAGCAAACATTTTTGAGGAGGGACAGGGTTAAAGGAGAGAATAGAATAAAAGGGACAGGATAGGACGGAGGGAAATATAGTTAGTCTTTCACAACATAACTATTATGGAAGTGCTTTGCATAACTACACTTATATAACCTATTTTGAATTGCTTGCCTTCTCAATGAGGGTGCATAAGGAGGGGGAAAGGGTAAGAATTTTGAACTCAAAAGTTTTAAAAACTAATGTTAAAATTGTTTTTACACATAACTGGGAAATAAGATACAAAGGCAATGGAGTATAGAAATCTATCTTCCCCTCCAGGAAAATAGAAGGGGAAGGGGATAAGAGAAGGGGTGGAGGTGTGCTGATAGAAGGGAGGGCAGATTGGGGGAAGGGGTAATCAGAAGCAAAACATTTTTGAAGAGGGACAGGGTGAAAGGAGAGAGAGAATAGAATAAATGAGGATGGGGGACTAGGATGGCGGGAAATACAGTTAATAATAGTAACTGAGAAAAATTTTGAAGCAAGTTTCTCTAATTTTCCAAGTTTATCTAAGTTTCTTCATTTCTTTAACATATAGAGAACTGTGTCAAATTTATAAAAATAAGAGTCATTCCCCAATTGATAAATGATCATAAGATATAATCAGTTTTCAGATGAAGTAATTAAAGCTATCTCTAGCCTTATGAAAAAAATATTCTAACTCACTAGTGATTGGAGAAATGCAAGTCAAAACAATTCTGAGGTACTACCTCTTACCTATTAGATTAGACGATTGGATAGAAAAGGTAAATGACAAATGTTGGAGGGATGTGAGAAAAAATGAGACATTAATGTTGTTGGAGTTGTGAATTGATTAAACCATTCTATAGGGCAATTTGGAACTATGCCCAAAAGGTTATAAAACCATGCATACTCTTTGACATAGCAATACCACTACTAGGTCTATATCCCAAAAGAGATTAAAAAAAAAAAAAGGAAAAGGACCTATGTGTACAAAAATATGTATACCAGCTTTTTCCTGGGGGTAAAGAAATGGAAATTGAGGAGATGCATATCAATTGGGGAATGGCTGAATAAATTGTGGTATATAATTATGATGGAGTACTATTTTACTATAAGAAATGATGAGCAGGATGCTCTCAGAAAAACCTAGAAAGACTTACATGGGTTGATGCAAAGTGAAATATAATGGGTACAAAGTAACAGTAATATTGTAGAATGATCAGCTGTGAATGACTTAGCTATTCTCAGCAATACAACGATCCATGACAATTCTGAAGGACTTATGATGAAAAATGCTATCCATCTCCGGAGAAAGAACTGATGGTGTCTGAATACAGATTGAAGCAACTTTGGGGTTTTTTTCAGTTTACTTTTCTTGAGGTTTTTTTTGTCTATGTTTTCTTTCACAACATGACTATTATAGATATGTTTCACATGACTACACGTGTATAACCTATATGGAATTGCTTGCCTTCTCAATGGGAGGAGAGGGGGGAAAGGGAGAAAGGGAGAGAATCTGGAACTCAAAGTTTTAAAAATAAATGTTAAAATGTAACTGGGGAAAAATTTAATACTAAATAGATACAAAAAAGAACAGTTACAAACAGATATTATAATTTTGCTTTGAAATAAAAAATTTTTTCTTACTATCTCATGTGCAAATGCTCTGCATCAGCTGATGTAGTTTGGTCCTTTAAGGTATTCTTAAATTCCAGTCCTCCTAATATAATTGAAGATTAAAATTTTAAAGGGCATAATAGCATGACAACAGACTGTAGAGGGCCACAGCCAAGGAGCTTGTATTCTACTTAGTAATAACAACATTAGCTCACCATTAGATAGCAAGTTCATGTTGCCAAATCTTTTTATGTACATTACCTCATTTGACTTGTAGATGCTGGAAGACACTAAAATTTATTGAACATAAATAAGATTAAATAAAAGGCAGACTAGAAAGGGGAGAAGAATGGAAGCTAGGGAATTATTGCAGTAGTTGAGGTAGGTGGTAGGGCAGCTAGGTCACACAATGGATAGAGCACCAGGTTTAAATCTGGCCT
>JAQQSZ010002628.1:0-14700 GCA_028646595.1 Phalanger gymnotis
GGGGCTTTTGTTTTTGGAGGCAATCAAAGTTAAATGACTTGCCTAGGTCACACATGGTAAGTGTCTGAGGCCAGTTCTCTCTCCACTGCGCCACCTAGCTGCCCTGGCCTATTCTTTTTAATACCAATATTCTACCACATTGAAGCATAGATTACAATAGTCTATGAAGAATTTCAAAAGAATATCGCTCAAAAGACAATGGGGGAACTTGCTGGTGTGAGTAACTTGCTATATGTAACCAATAAGGAACTTCAGAGAACAGAATGGGGGTAAAAGATGTTATCAAAGAAATTTATAATAGGAAGAAATGATAGAAAGGTCAGATGGTGAGGGTAAAGAATGATAGATGGATTGCCAGAGTGCTCCATCATCTATGGAGAAAGTGAGGAAGGCTTTTAGCACATTAGCCCACATTGGGTAGGCACCTTTGGTGAATTTGTGAAAGGATAAATGTCACACAGGGTGGTGTGAGAGTGAAATTCTTTACTAAATTTTAGGCACAAATATACCAGAGTTAAATTTAATAGTTAAATAATTATATGGATATTTCTGCTTAGATAAAAAAAAATTAAAAAGGGCAGAAATCCCTCCTGCATTTGAAAATATGTCATCAACCACTTCCACTCACAATTTATATTGTTCCCGAAACAAAAGACAAAATACTGTCATAAAGATTAAACGAGAAGACAAACTTTAGGCAAACCTGTATTGAATAATTAAGTAGAACAAAAGTTACCCAACTTTCACATGTACTCTGGATAATCATGTTCTAAAACTATTCAGTCTCTCTTTGATCATTCTCTCCAAAGATTGCTGTTTGTGCCATGTTCATGAACTTAAGAGATATTTAAGAGTAATTTAAATAATCAAAGATGTTCTTTCTTCTCTTTAACCATTTACCTACTCAGTTTCAGGGGAGGAGTCCTTTCTGACTTGATGGAAACTAGTTATCCCCTTATTAAAAGGGCCTACAAAAAGATTTCATTCTCAGTAAAAATTTATTAAACCCTTACTGTGTGCAGACACTAAGTGCTGGGGATCCAAATTAAAAAAAGAAAGGCAATCCCTGCTCTTCAAGAGATTATAATCTAATGAGGGAAGACAAAACAAAAAAGGAAGCTGAAGTAAGGGTGGGGTGGTGGTGCCAGAGGGTACTCTGCTTTGGGTCATGATGTTTGTGGAGTAGAAACCAAGCAGAGCAGCTGGTGGTGGAAATGTGCAGCATATTGTTTCAGAACTGGTTGATAAGGTTTCTCATTCAAATCAGACCAAGGACTTGAGACTAAATTGCTGAGCTAATATTATTTTATAATATGAAGCCTAAAGAGAAAAATGTGGAAGGGTCCTTAATATGCTTCTACAATGGGCAGCCATGGTTGGGTTATGAACTGTATCATTAGGAGTTTCCAAATCAGTGAGATCACGGATTCATTTGAACGCTAGGCATCAGAGTCAGTTAATATCTTTTGTTACTGTTGTTCAAAACCCTAATTATTCCTTTAGTTCTTTATTCCCTGGCAATGTCTGAGAGCCTGCCTGGCATCCTGGCACTTTCTTGTGGCTTGTTTGTGGTGGATAAAGGGCCAGCTTTGAAGACAGAAAGATCTAGTTTCAAAACCTGACTCCAATACATATTAGTTGATTGATTAAGGGCAAACTACTTTAATGGTATCAAACTACTATTTAAGACTGAGTTATAGACTAATTGCTGATTTGTATCAGTAGAGGGAATTTCCAAACCTTGAGAGGTGTGAGGAAAAGATAGATATACAGATAGATAGATAGAGTGATAGAGTGATAGTGATAGAATTACATCTATAGAGATTTTATTTTTTCCATAATATTTTAAAGTTTTATATATGTATGCTGAAATGAGTTTTGAAATTTTACTTTTGAGATGTTAGACAATTTATAGTCATCTATGAATGCCTTTGATACTCAGAGTACTAAGAGATTGTCTTAATCTTGTTTTTTTCAAAGATCCCACTGGTCATCTAATCCTCTATTCAATTCAAAATGCCTAAAAGTCACACATGGAATTGTATCTATAATTAAGCCTTGTTTGGGTTAAATATATAGGGAACTCTACTCAAAACAATAGGAAAAGAATCTGGGGACAAAATGTTCTAAAGTAAATGATTTAACTAATATTTTACTTACTTGAACAAATCTTGAAAGCTGTTGCTGTCAATACAGTCTTGAAGATAGAGGGAAGGGGAGGAGATTGGAGATGATTCTGTCTCATCTACATTACGTGGCCAGAGCAATTTCAATTCATAAGATACTTTCTGAAAGCTGCATATCAGTCTGGAGGTACCCCAACCCACTGCAGCAAAGTTAGTTTTGCCAAAATTCAGTTGTAAATGGTAAACAAGTATGTTTTGAAATCTGGGGAGTATCTTTCCCCTCTTTGATCCACAATAACCTACTCCTTTTTCTCTCCTATGTTTCTGATAAATGATAGATAGATCAGTTGATTGGTTGATAGATG
Organism: Phalanger gymnotis; assembly: GCA_028646595.1. Taxonomy (NCBI): domain Eukaryota; kingdom Metazoa; phylum Chordata; class Mammalia; order Diprotodontia; family Phalangeridae; genus Phalanger; species Phalanger gymnotis. Next base: position 2,492 of record JAQQSZ010002628.1, read on the forward strand.
ATAGATATTTAAATGTTTGCTTTGCTTTCTAATTTTCTCCTTTGTTATGGGGAGATAATATGGCAAAGTAGGATAATAATACTAGTTTGCATTTATATGGTGCTTGAAGGTACTATATATGTATATTATGTACATTATTTCACTTGATCTTCACAACCAGCCTTTGAGGTAAGTGCTATTGTTATCTATTTTCATCGGGGTGCAAAAGAAATAGTTATTAAAATTGTGCTCCAGCTTCTAGTATGAACGTCTTATTTTCAGCGTTTTAGAGTCACTTGTGTCTCTCTTGATTATAGAAAGTGGCTGAAGCAGGAGCATGAGCATTATTTTAGGTGATATTGACAATGGGGGAGTAGATTAAATTATAGTGTGGCAAGATTAGTTTCCTACTTCCCTCCCTTTTCCCCATGCAAGTTTGAGCTTAAGCCAGCATGATAATGAAATGGGTATTTTATGGAAGCCTGCTTCTTGCCTAGTGGACCTTTAGTAAGAAATATTTGCCTTTGTTTCTTCTCAGTTGATAGAAGTGCAAGCAGAATACCATAGGAAATCACTAATGTTATTGCAGAATGTTTTGCCTCAGATAAAAGCACAACAGGGTAAGTGCAAAGCTTCTTTTACTATTAGAGGGTTTCTAGCAATCAAACAGAACTCTTTCTTGTCATCTGGACAAGGATGAAATAACCACATTCCCCATTGTCCTTGAAGCCTTTTAAAATGGAAATGCTATGTTTTGCTCTTTTCTAAAGAAGGGATTCAATTAAATAGGTGTGTTACTTGATCAGCCCTTAATGGAAAGAAAGCATATATGTACTAGGGATATATAAAACTATAGCACTGGATGGAATTTCAGAGATCAGAATAGTAAGCCATGGTAGATTGTGCCAACATTTGGCCCAAAGTGATGGACATCCTAGTTGAGTGTCCACCATTACTTATGTTTCAGCTAATGGGCACAAATGTGAATTCCCCTTGTTCTTGTGATATCAAGTAGTAGCTGGGTAAGCCTTGATTTTTTTAAGAGACATAGTTTCCCATCCATCAGTTTACCAAATGCTGTTTTCCTTTTGCTTCCACAACAGAGGCATGGGTAGAAAAACCATCCTTTGGGAAACCTTTGGAGGAGCACCTGGCAGTCAGTGGAAGGGAAATTGCATTCCCAATTGAGGCATGTGTGACAATGCTTCTTGAATGTGGAATGCAAGAGGAGGTAGGTGTGCACACATCCATCAGCTACAGACCCATCATTTTCACGTCAATCTCAGGAGACTGATCTTTCATGAAAAAAGTTCTGTGTGACCTTGTTCCCTTTTATATTCCTAATTCTTCCAACATAAATTCCTGGATGTGATACTGTATCTCTCAAATTTTATAGCATTTATCACATGCTTCCTTTGTGTGTGGTGTATTTACCTAGTTATCTCATTTTTTCTACCACATTGTGAAGTCTTAAAGGGAAAATACCATGTATTGTCTTATTCATCATTCCTTCACTAGCCTATATTATTGTCCAAAGTAGGTGGTTAAATAAGTATTTTTGAATAAATAACAACATTTCAGGTAAAGAAAATAGCGAGAACAAACTATGGAAGCTGGAATGAGTTTAGTGTAGAGGGTTATGAGACAATGAGACAGAACATTAGAGCTAAATTTAATTCATTAGGAAATAGGTTTTTGAGCAGAAGCACATTACCTTCAAATGCCAGCCTAAGTATGGACTGCTGCTGACACCAAAATTCCTGCCCTAGCACTTACTTCCTCCTTTCTCCATCATTAGACCTAGGAGTTTCATACTCTAACTTTAGCTACTCTCAAGTCCTAGATTTGTAGGACTCTTCACCCCAGAACTTTCTGCCTCATTTGGAGGCACTACCCACTACCCACTAATTTCCTGAGCCATCAAAGAAATGCAATAACATCCTGTTCCACCATAACTATTAAAGACCCTAGACACAAAGCCTCTTACTGCCAGGACTTTGTCTAAGACTAGAACCTCTGATATCATGCCCTAAAAGATGCCAAGCTCATTCTCTGTGTGCATATATATTCTGGGTGTGTATCAAACTCTGGATTGGACCTCTGAAATAGTTTCCTAATTGGACTCTGCCTCCCATCTCCCCTCTCCAGTCCGTCTGCCATATAGCTCCCAAACTGATATTCTAAAAGTACATAATTGGTCTTTATTCATGACAGAAATCCTTAAAGAAGGCGGCAGTTTGATGTGGAGAAATATCAGTTGACTGGTGCTCACATCTATGGCTCTGGTGTTATTAGCCTGTTCCTTCTAAAACATCAAAGAAGAATGTTTTGAATCAACAGGAGGATCATTTTATTGAGCATGTATTAGAAAGCTATGATTAATCACAATATAATAAATTTGTTTCTGACACCCAGAATTACCTTCTAACTATTTGGAATGGGAGTAGAGATTATTTCTCATCCTTTCCATACCCCATACTGTGATCCAAAGTTGCTCTGCCAAGGGAAAAATACCCTCACCCCATTACTATATTCTATATCTTCTAGATGTGTCTCAGCCAGTCCCTCCCTGGTTCCTACCCTCCTTGGCCTTTCTTTATATTTTATGCTTTTTTGCAATTAGTGAAATTTTTTTCAATTAATGAAAATTTACCTTATCTCCCTTCCAGTTCTTCCCTCCAATTAGTTAGAAAGAAAAAAAATCTGTACAAACAAACATGCATAGTTAATAAAAACAAATTCCTACAATGGCCATGTCAAAAGAAAAGATCTCAGTCTTCAACCTGAGTTCATCTCCTCTCTGTCAGGAGGTGGGTAGCATCTTTTATCATGAGTCCTCTGGAATCATGGTTGGTCATTCTGTTGATCAAAGTTTTTACATCTTTCAAAGTTATTTGTCTTTACATAATTGTTGTTATTGTAGAAATTGTTATCTGGGTTCTATTCACTTCACCCAGGATCAATCCATATAAGTCTTCCCAGGTTTCTTATAGCAAAATAGTATTCCATTACATCCTTAAACTTTAAACTTTAACTTATTTAGCCATTCCCTAGTTGACGGACACCCTCCCTTCCCCCGTTTCCAGTTCTTTGCCACAACAAAAAGAGCTATTATTAAGTACTTTTGTTCATATACATCATTTCCAAATTTTTTTTAAATCACCAAAATAGACCAAGCAATGGTCAGAGGGTATACACAGTTTAGTAATGTGGAGACATAGTTCCAAATTGCTTCCTAGAATGGCTAAAACAGTTCATGGTTTCACCAGTAATGCATTAATTTACCTATTTTCCCACAGCCCCTTTAGTATTCATCATTTTCCTTTTTTGTTAGTTTTGCTAATTTAATGAGTCTGAGGTAGAACCTCAGAGTTGTTTAAATGTGCATTTTTCTAATTATTAATGACTTAGATCACTATATGGCTGTTAATTGCTTATTTTCTTTCTCTGAAAACTGCTTTTTCATATTCTTTGACCATTTATCAGTTCATGGATGGCTCTTATTCTTGTAAATTTAAATTAATTCTCTGTATATCTTAGAAATGAGATCTTTATCAGAGAAACATGCTCAAAGATTTTCACCCTAATTTATGTTTCTTTTATAATTTTAACAGTATTGTTTTTGTTTGTGCAAAAACTTTTTAATTTTATGTAATAAAAATTGTACATTTTGCTTCTTGTGTTCTTCTCTGTCCTTTGTTTAATCACATAGTCTAACTCTATCCATTGATCTTAGAGTTAATTTCCTCCTTGTTCCTCTAATTTATTTATATCACCCTTTATGACATGCAATGATATATAATGTATCCATTTGGAGTTTACCTTGGTAACATAGTCTCAAGTGTTGGGTACATATCTAATTTCTACTAGAATACTTTGAGATTTCCCTAATAGTTTTTGTGAAGTAGTCAGTTTTTACTACAATAGCAGAAATCTTTGGGTTTTTCAAACACCAGGCTCCTATGCTCATTGATTTCTACATATTATGTACCAAATCTGTTCCACTGATAAACCTCTATTTCTTATCTAGTATGCAACGTGTAATACTTGTGGATCTGCTACTTCCATGAAGGGGTAGAACATTGGGGATATCCTCTCATATGTTTTGAATCGAGTCCTTTTTCGATTTTTATAATTTTGTTAAATTGATGTACGATTTTTTGATGTGTCATTCTTTCTGTTTACATTGTTGTAGTACTTCATTCTGCATCATTCATATAGATCCTTTCATACTTCTCTGTATTCATCACACAGGTCATTTCTTACAACAGAGTACATTCCATTATATTCATGTTTAATATGTTTAGCCATTCCCCAGTTGATGAGCGTCTAGTCTGTTTCTTATTCTTAGCTATAAACAGAAGTATTTTTGTAAATATTTTGGAGGATATGGGGACCTTTTTCTTATCAGTAGTTTCTTTCAGGTATAAACCCACGAATGGGATTTCTGGTTCAAAATATATGGACATTTTAATCACTTTATTTGTATAATTCCAAATTGGTTTCCAAACTGGTTGTACCATTCACAATTCTACCAATGATATATTAGTGTGCCTGTCTTTCCACAACCTGTCAACTATTACCACTTCTTGTTATTTTATTGGGGGGGGGGGGTTGCAAAGTAAAGCCTCAGGGTTGTTTTGATTTTCCTTTCTCTTATTATTATTGATTTGGAGCATTTTTCCTTTTGGCTATTAATACTTTACAATTCTTTGGAGAACTATTTGTTTATATCCTTTGACTATTTATCTATTGGGAAATTAATGTTAGTTGTTTGCCTGTCTTGCATACTAAACTGTAATGGTAATCAGGGTGGGCCTTTTTTTTTTTTTTTACTGTTTTCTCTTTTGGAATGCTAAGTTAATCAAGTACCTTTGAGTCTTGCCTTTCAAATGTAATGGCAAGCAAAGTGGGGCTTTTGCTGTTTTTTGTTCGAGTGCTTCTCAGCACTGAGGTAATCAGGTGCCTTTGGTGAGTCTTGCCTTTATTTCTTTGATTGAATCAAGAATCTTTGATGACCTGCTTAAGAAACAAGAAAGCCTTGTTCACGTAGGTTTGAGTCACATGGTTGTGACGCCCTCTGACCCTGAGAAGGGTATGTAAGATCTGAGGTTGGCATTTTGTTTTGGGGTTTCACTCATTGGAAGAGTGTTGGTGATTTGGCCAGATGAGACTCTGGGTAGCCATCAAGAGCACCCCCCAGCTTTGAAAACCCAGATGTTGATGCTTCTCTCTCTCATAACTGTATGTATTGCTCTAGTTAGGCAGTTAGAAGCCTGTCTACTGGTTTGTGTTTATTTGCTCTGTTTATGTAATGTATGCTTATAATTTCTTCGTATACTCTCTGAAGTTCAGGGTGCTGGCTTTTTCTCCTGAACTAAGTGAATGATATATGTATGTTTAATTAAAGTAAGATTGTAAACCCCTTAAAGTTGCTTTCCCTCCAAGCACAGATCAAAGAACATGTGCTAGCAGCCCTCCTGTGTGCTGGTGTTATTGGCCTATACCTCCACAGCAGCTGCAAGCAGCATTGTTGTTACAATAGCATTTTCCATCATGAGTCTTTTGAAGTTGTCTTAGATTCCTTGCATTGCTGAGAAAAGCTAAGTCTATCAAAGTCAGTCATCTAACAATGTGGTTGTTACTGTATACAATGTTCTCCTGGTTCTGCTCATTTCATTAAGCATGGGTTCATACAACTCTTTCCAGGTTTTTCTGAAATCCACTTGCTCATTATTTCCTATAGCACAATAGTATTCCATTGCATACACAACAACTTGTTCAGCCATTCCTCAATCGATAGACATCCCCTCAATTTCCAATTGTTTGACACCATAAAAAGAGCTGTAATAAGTAATTTTGTGCATGTGAATCCTTTTCCCATTCTTATGATCTCTTTGGGATACAGACCTAGAAGTGGTATTGCTGGGTCAAAGGGGATGCACAGTTTCATACCCTTTTGGGTATAGTTCCAAATTGCTCTCCAGAATGGTTGGATCAGTTCACAACTCCACCAACAATGCCAATTTTGCTACATCTTCTTCAAAATTTATCATTTTCCTGTTTTGTCGTGTTAGCCAGTCTGATAGGTGTGATGTTGTCCTCAGAGTTGTTTTGATTTGCATTTCTCTAATCAATAGTGATGTAGAGCATTTTTTTCATATGGCTAAAGATGGCTTTAATTTCTTCCTCTGAAAACTGACCATTTCTCAATTGGGGAATGACTTGTATTTCTATAAATTTGGCTCAGTTCCCTGTATATTTTAGAGATGAGGCCTTTATCAGAGACAGTGGTTATAAAGATTTTCTCTCAATTTTCTGCTTCCCTCCTAATCTTTGTTGATTGGCTTTTTTATATAAAAACTTTTCAATTTAACATAATCAAAATTATCCATTTTGCATTTTTGTAATGCTCCCTATCTCTTGTTTGGTCATAAATTCTTCCCATCTCCATAGATCTGACAGGTAAAGTATTTGTTGCTCTTTTAGTTTACTTATAGTATCAGCCTTTATATCAAAATTATGTACCTATTTGCACTTTATTTTGGTAGACAGTGTAAGATGTTGGTCTATGCCTGGTTTTTGCTATACTATTTTCCAGTTTTCTCAGCAGTTTTTGTTAAATAGTGAGTTCTTATCCAAGAAGCTGGAGTCTTTGGGTTTATCAAATAGTAGATTACTATAGTCATTGACTATGGTGTCTTGTGTGCCTAACCTATTCCACTGATCCACCACTCTATTTCTTAGCCAGTACCAAGTAGTTTTGATGATTGCTGTTTTATAATACAATTTAAGATCCGGTACAGCTAAGCTGCTTTCCCTAGCATTTGTTTTCATTAATTCTCTTGATATTCTGGACCTCTTGTTCTTCCAGATAAATTTTGTTATTGTTTTTTTCTAGCTCTATGAAATATTTTTTGGTAGTTTGATTGGTATGGCACTGAAGGAAGTAAATTTAGATAGAATTGTCATTTTATTATATTAATTCGGCCTGTCCATGAGCAACTGATATCTTCCTAATTATTTTGATCTGACTTTATTTGTTTGGTAATTATGTTCATATAGTTCCTGGGGTTGTCTTGGCAGGTAGATTCTCAAATAGTTTGTAATGTCTACATTAACTTTAAATGGACTTTCTCTATCTCTTGCTGTTGAGCTTTGTTAGTTATATGTAGAAATGCCAGTGATTTATGTGGGTTTATTTTATATCCTGCAACTTTGCTAAAGTTGTTTATTATTTCAAATAATTTTTACTTGATTTTCTAGGATTCTCTATCATACCATCTGCAAAGAATGATAGCTTTGTTTCTTCTTTGCCTATTCTAATTCCTTCAATTTCTTTTTCTTCTCTTATTGCTAATGCTAACATTTCTAGTACCATATTGAATAACAGTGGGATAATGGACATTCTTGATCTTATTGGGAAAATTTCTAGCTGCTCCTCATTACATATAACGCTTGCTGATGGTTCAAGGTAGATGCTGCCTATCACTTTAAGGAAGACTCCATTTATTCCTATGCTCTCAAGTGTTTTTAATAGGAATGGGTGTTGTATTTTGTCAAATGATTTTTCTGTATTTATTGAGATAATCATCTGATTTGTTAGGTTCATTGTTGATATGGTCAGTTATGCTGATAATTTTCCTAACATTGAACCAGGCCTGCATTCCTGGTATAAATCCTGGCTGGTCATAGTGTATTATCCTCGAGATAAGTTACTATAATCTCTTTGCTAATATTTTATTTAAAGTTTTTGCATCTTTATTTGTTAGGAAAATTGGTCCATAATTTTCTTTCTCTGTTTTGGCTCTTCCCAATTTAAGTATCAGCGCTATGTTTGTATCATAAAAAGAATTTGTTAGGACTCCTTCTTTGCCTATTTTCACAAATAGTTTACATAGTATTAGAATTTAAATGTTATTGTTATTTAAATGTTTTATAGAATTCACTTGTAAATTCATCTGGCCCTAGAGATTTTTTTCTTAAGGCTTGTTCAATTTCTTTTTCTGAAATGGGGTTATTTAAGTATTTTATTTCTTCTTCTATTAATCTGGGCAATTTATATTTTTGTAAATATTCATCTATTTCACTAAGATTGTCAAATTTATTGGTGTACAGTTGGGCAAAATAGCTCCTAATTATTGTTTTGATTTCCTCTTCATCAGAGATTGAAGATTCATTTTTGATACTGGTAATTTGGTTTTCTTCTTTCTTTTCTTAAATAAATTAACTGATTATAAAAATGTATGTATATAGATACATACATATATATATGTAAACCTATTACCTATTTTATTGGTTTATTTTTCTATCATCTATTGGTTTTTCAAAAACAGCTCTTAGTTTTGTTAGTTCAATAGTGTTCTTAATTTCAATTTTATTAATCTTTCCTTCAGTTTTCAGAATTTCTCATTTGGTATTTAATTAAGGAGTTTTAATTTGTTCTTTTTCTAGCTTTTTTAGTTGCATCCCCAGTTCATTGATCTCCTCTTTCTCTATTTTATTCATGTCAGCATTTAGAGATATAAAACTTCTGGTAAGAACCACTTTTGTTGCATCCCAGAAGCTTTGGTACGTTGTCTCTTTATTGTCATTGTCTTGGATGAAGTTACTGATTGTTTCTGTGATTTGTTGCTTGACCCACTCATTCTTTAGGATTAGATTATTTAGTGTCCAATTAATTTTTAGTCTGTCTTTCGATGGCCCTTTGTTACATGTAATTTTTATTGCATCATAATCTGAAATGGTTGCATTTAATATTTCTGCCTTTTTGCATTGGATTGTGAGGTTTTTATATTCTAATACATGGTCAGTTTTTGTGTAGGTGCCATGTACCATTGAGAAAAAGGTATTTTCCTTTCTATCCCACTTCAGTTTTCTCCAAAGGTCTACCATATCTAACTTTTCTAAAATTCTATTGATCTCCTTAACTTGTTTATTTTGTGGTTAGATTTATGTAGTTCTGAGAGGGGGAGGTTGAGGTCCCCCACTAGTATAGTTTTGCTGTCTGATTCTTCCTGTAACTCCCTTAACTTCTCCTCTAAGAATTTGGATTCTATACCATTTAGTGAATATATATTTAGTAATGATATTACTTCATTATCTATGATACCTTTTAGCAGGATGTAGTTTCATTCTTTTAATTAGATATATTTTTTCTTTTGCTTTGTCTGAGATCAAAATTGCTACTCCTGTTTTTTTTTTACTTCAGCTGAAGTTTCTACTCCAGCTTTTTACTTTTACTCTGTGTGTATTCCTCCACTTCAGATTTGTTTCTTGTAAACAACATATTGTAGGATTGTGGTTTTTAATCCTTTCTGTTATCCACTTCCTTTTGGGGGGAGTTCATCTCATTCACATTCACAGTATTGATTATTATCTATGTTTTTCACTCCATCCTATTCCCCCCACATTTATGCTTTTATTTCTCCTTTCTCCCTTTCACTCCTCACTAGTGTTTTGCTTTTGACCACCGCCTCCCTCAGCCCGCTCCCTTTTCTTTTCCTTTACCCTTGCTACCTCTCCCCTCCCTTCTGTCCACCCTCTCTCTTTTCTTTCCCCTTTCCCCTCCTACTTCCTGTAGGGCAAGTTAGATTTCTATACCTAACTATGTTATTCCCTCTTTGAGCCAAATCTGATGAGAGTAAGGTTCAAATAATTCTCATCTCCCTCCCTTCTTTCCCTCTACTGTAATAGTTTTTGTGCCTTTTTGTGTGATGTAATTTACCATTGTCTGCCTCTTCTTTTCCTGTTCTCCCAGTACAATACCTTTTCACCACTTAATTAGATTTTTTATCATCACATCAAAGTCAACTTATACCCATGCCCCCTCTCTATGTATACCCCTTTTAAATGGCATAATAACAGTGTAGTTCTCAAGAGTTACAAGTCTCATCTTCCCTTGTCAGGATGTAAACAGTTTGCCCTTACTGATAACGTTTTGGGTTTTTTTTTTTGTTTTTTCCTTTCCTGTTTATCTTTTTATGTCTCTCTTGAGTCTTGTATTTGAAGATCAAATTTTCTGTTGAGCTCTGGTCTTTACATTAGGAAGGTTTGAAATCTCCCATTTCATTGAACATCCATCTCCTCCCCTGAAATATTATGCTCAATTTTGCGGGATCATTGATTGTAATACCAGCTCCTTTGCCTTATGGAATATCGTATTTCATGCCCTTTGAGCTTTTAATGTAGAAGCTGCAAGGTTCTGTGTAATCCTGACTGTGGTTCCATGATATTTAGATTGTTTCTTTCTGACTGCTTATAATATTTTCTCCTTGACCTGAGAATTTTCCTTGTAGTTTTCATTTTGGGATATCTTTCAGGAGGTGATTGGGGGATTCTTTCAGTGACTATTTTACCCTCTGGTTCTAGGACCTCAGAGAAATTTTCCTTGATTTCCTGAAAGACACTGTCCAGGCTCTTTTTCATCATGGTTTTCAGGTTGACCAATAGTTTTTAAATTGTCTCTCCTGGATCTGTTTTCCAAGTCAGTTGTTTTACCAATGAGGTATTTTATGTTTTCTTCTATTTTTTCACTCTTTTGTATCTGTTTGACTGATTCTTGATTTCTTATAGAGTCATTAGCTTCCACTCGCCCAATTCTAATTTTTAACAAACGGTTTTCTTCTATTAGATTTTATAACTCCTTTTGTACCTCCATTTGGCCCATTTTACTTTTTGAGGAGTCTTTCTCTTCAGTGAGTTTTTGTGCCTCTTTTTCCACTTGACCTATTCTACTTCATAAGGACTTGTTTTCTGCAGTCAATTTTTGTCTTTTCTTTTCCAAGCTTTTGATTCTCTCTTGCATACCTCTCATTTCTTTTCCCAATTTTTCTTCTACCTCTCTTGTTTGACTTTTAAAATCCTTCTTGAGCTCTTCCAAGAAAGCTTTTTGGTCTTGTGACCAGTTCATCTTCCTCTTTGAGGTTTCAGATGTGGGTATACTGACAATGTTGTCCTCTTCTGAATTTGTGCCTTGATCTTTTCAGTCCCCATAATAAGAATCTATGGTCATTATCTGTTTCTGCTTTTTTGCTTATGGTGTTTGCCTAATTTCTGGCTTTTAGAGTTGAGCTCTCTTGCTTGAGCACTGGGGGCATTGACCACAAGGAGCACTGACTGACTTCCTGTGCTAGGAGCCTGGGATCCTGTCACTCTGGCTTTGTGTTCTGGGGCCTCAAATGCTGGTGAATGGAGGCTCCAGGGGTCTGGAAACTTACCTGGTGCTGAGCTGGTGTCAGCAACACTGGAGCTCTTTGAGTTTGGGTGTGGAGTCTGGGACACCTGCTCACCTGGGCCTTGCACTCAGATATTTAGTTGCTGGAGGATGTCTGCCAAGCAGGAACTGTACCTCCTGGAGTTGTGCTTCCTAGAGTTGTGCTGAAGCATGGGAGATTTGGCTACTGGAGAACACAAGTGCACGTGGTGGTCTTTGATTTCTACTGGTTCCCTTGCCTGTGCTGAGACACTTGAGGGTCTTGGTGTTGATGTTTACCTGCTCTACCACCCTGAGGCTAAGGATCTCCCCCTAGTTTGCTGAAGTGAGTCTTGCCACTAGCTTGTTGGGACACCTCCCATCCTATACTGCTCCCCCTCCCCTAGATCAAGAGGGGCCTTTCCCATTAATCCCCCAAGCTTCCTGGACTACAGGATTGCTGCACTCCATCTTTCTGCTGGCTCAGCTGTTCCAGGGTTTTTCCTAGGGTGATACTTTCAGGACTTTCAGAGGTTAGTAAGTGAAGGTGAGAATAACTTACTTCTTACTCGACAATCTTGACTCCCAGAAGCAGAACACATAAGTCTTTTAACTATTTTCTCCAGCATTTTTTCAGTTCTATATTTTTGTTTTTCGTTAGACTTATCCAATACTTAAAGAGCGATATTTAAGTCTCACCTCACTATTGCGTTATGAGAGAGAAAGAGAGGGAGAGAGAGAGAAAGAGAGAGAGGGAGGGAGGGAGGGAAAGATTTCTTCTTGAAACTTATATAATATTTACTTTATGAACTTGTATGCTAAGGCATTTGGAATGTGTAAATTCATAAATAATATTGGGTTTTTTCCATAGTTCCTTTCAGCATAATATAGTTTGCTTGTTTATCCTTTTTTATATTTTTTGAAGGCTTATTTTTGCTGTCTCATAGCATGATGGCAGTTCCTTTTCTTTTGGATTCACTTGATGCAGTAAATTTGTGTTTTTGTCTTTGTTTTTTTAAAGTTACTTCTTTTTTTT
>JAQQSZ010002629.1:0-14700 GCA_028646595.1 Phalanger gymnotis
GGAACTCGGCTGCGAGGAGGGGTGAGCCGGGAGACAACTTCGGCGGCGGCGGCGGTGGCGGCAGAAGGTGTGGAAGCCAGAAGCATGATTATATTTGAGATCATATATTCCGCCTTCCTACTACAAAGGCTGACCTCGTATCTTTTATTCTAAGGTCCCTCCTCACTCCAACATTCTGAATTTTATGATTTTCATTAGCCTTTTGATTCATTGTCTTGGTTAGTCGGGAGCAGTGTCAAAGTTCCATAAAGATAAAATGCTGTTCTTAATCCCATCATCCTGACAGACAGGCCAGAATCCTAAACCCAAGAGCCTTGGGAATAGCAGTGCTTCTCACATCACACATCCTGCTCTCAGCCCAGGCTCTGAAGTGATCCACCCCCACCCCACATTGGGATGCAACCTGGTAATTTCTTTTGTGGGGGCTGTATCCATGAAGGAGCACTGAAGACCCAGAAAAGGACGTTGTCATCAACACCCTTAGCACTGTCAAATGGTTCAACATCAGAAAGTGACATGATTTTATGAATGGAAATTATATTAAAGATGCATTATTTCCATCTGATTTCCTCCCATATCCTAAGAACCATGCAAACTCCCCCTCTTACTTGCAGCTGGAACCTTGCCTATGTGCTATTCTCTCACTCCTCACCCCCATTTGAATGTGAGCTCCTTGAGAGCAGGGACTCTTGTCTAATCTTATCCCTAATGCTTTGTACATAGTAGGAGGCTAATAAATGCCTTTTCATTCATTCCTTAATGATCACAAACCCCTTCCCTCCCTCACTTGAGCTACCCACCTAACAGTGGTCATGATAGGGGCTGTGCATAAGATTGACCTGAGATGGCTGGGGTCAATCCATGCCACTGCTTGAAAGACAGATCAAAAGGCACGTCCAGCTGACAGTGAGTCACAAGCATCCTCTTTGCATCTAAATGACAGCGTGTTTACACACGTAGAACACTAAGAAAGAACAAAAGCTTCCAGTGTATGTCAAAGTGCTCAACTAAAAACAGCCTGGTGCCAAACCAGGGTAATAGGGGACAACAGAATTGAATCAATGGCTAAAGAAAGGTAGAGGCTAGACAAAGAAAGGAGGACTAGCATGGAAAAGTGAACACCTGTAAGCAAACAAATCAGGAACTATGTATTTGGAGTCAGAGGACTCGAATGCAAATCCTGATTCTGGGAGTTAGTCCCTGTGTGACTTCTCAGGCCTCAGTTTCCTCATCAGTAAAATGAGCAGATTGGACTAGATGACCAACTCTAAATCTATGGCTCTGGGATGCTATGAAACCCTCGGCAAGGATTTATCTACTCTAACAATGGAATGAGAAAGACATTCAATCAGAACCTGCATATCTGCCACAACTGGGATGGGAATTATTCATTTACTGTATCAGATAGCAGGGGCCCCCATTCCTCATCTGTTCTCCTGACACTTTTCACATACCTTGTGTGTATAAAATGCATCACATTCTAATGGGCTTAGACATAGAAGTAGATGATATAGATACTGTTCTTGCTCAGTCATTTCAGTTGTGTCCAACCCTGTGTGACCCCATTTGGGGTTTTCTTGGCAAAGATACTGGAGTGGTTTGCCATTTCCTTCTTCAGCTCATTTTACAGATGAGGAAACTGAGGCAAACAGGGTTAAGTGATTTGTCCAGGTCTGAGGCCAGATTTGAACTCAGACAAATGAGTCTTGATGCCAGGCCCAGCACTCTATCTACTATGCTACCTAGCTGTTCAATATAGATATGGCTAATACCAATATCTACCTATCTGTCTGTCTGTCTGTCTATCTCTCTAGCAACACCCATCAGGATGGTATATTTCTTATATACATTCCACATATATCATATATATAGGTATATACATACACATATATACATACATATACATATATGTATACATAATAAGCATATAAATAAATATCTATATCTACATAGATATAGATGTATATCTAGATAAATAAATACTCAGAGCACCATGATCCCCATGCCTTCCCTTCTCACTCCCTTTCCTGACCCCAAGGCATCATAGATCTTATTCTAGAAGTGAAGGAAGTAGGAAGAGGAGCCCCTGCTACTGTCATATACCTATTAATGTAGTCCAAGGACCCCTGCACCCTGCCAGCCACCCTACCATTGTGCCTGTAGGACTTCCAGACTTATCCATACACCCACCAGGTAAACATTCCTCTTCTAGGTCTGCTTCTGACTCTAGACATTGACAAGCGCCTCAGCTGCTTTCTCACCCAGGAGGTTCACTAGAACCCTGTGGCCTTCTCATCATGGAACATCCCTTTGTCCTTCTAGTCCCCTTCTGCCATTGATGAGTTCTTCAGGAAGCTCCATTTTAAGGAAAAGTCCCTCTGTATTCCTCTTCTGGTTTTATTTTTGACTATCCAGACTTTTCCTCCATCTCTCCATTCAAATATTTCCTTCCCACTCCCACTTTTCAGATCCCTTTTATGTGTTGCCTTTCCCCCTGCCCCATTTGAATATAAGCTCCTTGATGGAAGAGATTAACTTTATTTTTGCTTATATTTGTATTTCCAGTGCTCAATGGTGCCTGGAACATGGTAAGTGCTTAATAAATGCTTTTTGACTGACTGACTGCATTTGCCTCCACTTATCCCTTTCTCTGTATCAATGGAAACCCAGTGTCTAGAACAAGCGAGATGAGAGCTTCTCTATTCCTCTGCCAAATACCAAATCTGTAGGATTGTGTCCTATTCTAAGATCCATAGCTCTGTAAGGACACAGAAGCAGCATGATGCAGCAGAGTGAGTTCTTTCTCAGAAAGAAGGAAAGAAAGAAGGTAAGAGGCAGAGAGAGAGAAGCGTGTGTGTGTGTGTGTGTGTGTGTGTGTGTGTGTGTGTGTGTGTGTGTGTGTGCAGTGAGAGAGAGACAGAGATGGAGAGAGAGACAGGGACAGAGAGAGACAAAGAGAGAGAGAGACAGAGACAGAGAAACAGAGAGAAGCAATGAAAAGACATGAAGTGTTTGAAGTTTTGTCAAGGGAAGAGGGATTGAACTTCTTCTGCTTGGTCCCATAGGGCATAATTAGGAGCAATGCTTAAAGGTTCTAGGAGGCAGATTTAGACACTATGAAAGGACAAAAACACTTCTTAAGAATGAGAGCTGTCGAAAAGCAGAATAAGCTGCCTTAGAGATCATGGAAGCTCTTCAGGCACAGACTAGGTGACCCCTCATTGGGAATGCATTACAGGAGATTCCTGTTCAGGTGGAATTTTGACAAGATGGCCTTGGAAGTCCCTTTCGGCTCTAAGATTCTGTGATTGTGTGACAGGGTCTCTAGGTTCTTGATGATATTCCAAGACTGGGCCTGCCAAACAGTCTGTGTGTCTGGCATATAAGAGCCAGTCTGGCTGAGTCCAGAAAGAGTCATCACCAGAAAGTTGCACATTTCAGGATAAATATTTTTGGTCACTGAGCCTCATGAAAATTTTCCACTAAGGCATGGTGTGAATTCCCACGTTCTTGAAATCACAGCTCTTTTGAAGTCAGTTCATGTCTTCTATCTCCTACTAGAATGCTTCAGGGCAGGACTGTATCTATTTTATATTTTTATCCCTATCAGTAGTTAACTGAAAGCTTTACACATCATAGGTGCTAAATGAAATGCTGGGTGAGTGAATAAATTATAGAATAACTGGCTGACTGAATTAATAAATGCAATGACTCTTTAAATCCCCTGTGATGCCTCCTGTGAAAATGTGTTATTTGTACTCTGCTCTCTCTGATTGACAGTAAGTAGAAGGGAAATTCCTTAGGAGAGATCCCATGTTATTTTGCTTTTGGAAGCCACCCATTGTCATTTTGGCTCAATATGTCAGTTGGAGGAAAAAAAGGAACTCATAATTACCCAAATCCTCCAGGACTTGGGTTAGACTTGACCAATAGCTATACTTCTTTTTTCAAGTGTTACTGTGGGCCCATAGAAATGCCTGCAAATGAAATAAAGATTATTCAGCATTCGTACTAGAGTAAAAATGTCAAAAGTAAGGCAGGAGATGAAAAGATTTACATGAACCGATGCTGAGTGAAGTGAGCAGAACCAAGACAACACTGTACACAGTAACAGCGACACTGTGCAATGACTGACTTTGTTAGACTTAACTCTTTGGAGCAATGCAATGATCTAAGACAATTCCAAAAGACTCATGATAGAAAATGCTGTCCACATCCAGAGAAAGAACTATGGAGTCTGAATGCAGACTGAGGCATATGATTTTCTCCTTTTTTGTTGTTTTTTGTCTTTTTTTCTGATGTGTTTTCCCTTTGGTTCTGAGTCTTGTTTACAATGTGACTAATGTGGAAATATATTTAATATGATCATACATGTATGGCCTATATTATATTGTATGCTTGGAGAAGAGGGAGTAAGGAAGGGGAGGAAATTTAGAACTCGAAATCTTATAAAAGAGAATGTTGAAAACTAAAAATAAATATTTTTTTCAATAAAAAATAAATAATAAAAGTAAGGCAAGAGATAGTCCTGTTGCCCTCATCTTCGGATAAGCTACATCTGGAGGATTCCCATTCTGAGTGCTACATTTTATTTGGTACATTCATAACACACTCATCGTGCTTCTTTTAATTACCCTTTGGAGCACCAAATTGTGATTTTTCTGTTTAGTTGGTTGTTGTACTTCATTCTCAAACAGGGCCAAAATTACATCACTATGTTGAGGTCAAGGTACAATGTTCCTGACTACCGGTGATCAGACTAATACAAACTTAAAAAGTTCTAATACGGGTCAGGCACAAATAATCCCTATGAACATTTGGAGTGGAGATGTCTCTAAATTTGTGCCACCTCATGATTCTGTGATTCTTCTATAAGTACTGTACTATAAATATTTGAGCACTTCTTGCATTCAGAGCATGATGATGACACTGGGGCAAAATAAAAAAAGATAAAAAATAGTCCCTGCTTTAATTGCACTTGGAGTCTATTGGGGAAGAAAAGATGCCAAGATAATGAGAATACCCATTATTATATGATGAGGGCTTCAGAAAGGTAGCAAACAAATTATTAAATTATTTTGTAAGGCTTGAGGTAGGAGGACATTATCTATAGATTGGACCAGAGGAAGCTTCACAGAGAAGATGACATTCGATTTAGACTTTAAAAGATGGGCAGGAATTCAAGATGTCAGGATGGATTGAATGAAGATTATGGGGAAGAGAATGAAGCAAGACTAGTATGGAAAGGTAAGGTAGCATTAAATTGTGGAGGAATGTTAATACTGGGCAGAGGAGTTTGATCTTTATAGTCATATTTCAATGATTCGGTGAATTAATAATCTCATTAATTTACCTTCTCCCTCCAAAGACATGGATCACAATGTACTGGTACCTTCTCATTCTGCATAGCTTTTGCTAACATCTCCCCTATAATTCTTCTATATAAAGGAGCTACCTAATAAACTGGAAACCTTCATCTAGGTCTCTCTTTTTTT
Source organism: Phalanger gymnotis (assembly GCA_028646595.1). NCBI lineage: Eukaryota > Metazoa > Chordata > Mammalia > Diprotodontia > Phalangeridae > Phalanger > Phalanger gymnotis. The sequence goes on from JAQQSZ010002629.1 coordinate 5,496, forward strand.
TTAGCCTTTTGTGGATACCAGTGAAACACTTGGACTTTCAGCCTGTTATCCCTCTCCCTCATTACATGACCAGCTCACCTCCTTTTCTGATCATACATGTCTTGTAAATCTTTTATGCTAAGTTGTCTGTACAAGAAAACATACATAAAATTCTACAGACTATTTGCAACCAACAAAAGTTGTTCCCTACAGAATCTCTTGAATAATTCGCAACCACTCGAAGAGTTTAGCCTAACAATCCAAGGAAAATACAAAAACAAAACAAAATCTTGAAGATGAGGAATGCTTAGGGTCCAGACTAGTTTATGAAATTGGATGTTAGTCAGCTGTTCAGCCAACAAACATTTATTAAGTTATTATTCTGGGGGTAGAACCAAGACAGTAGAGAAGAGAAAGCACTCAGCTGAACTCTCCCAACATTTGTCTCTGAACAACTTAAAAATAATTCCTCATATTGAATTCTGAAGTAGCAGAGCCAACAAAAGGTCAAAAAGAGACATTCTCCCAGCCCAAGACAACTTAGGAGATTAGAAAGAGAGATTTGTGACATAGGGGCAGAAGCTGGCCTGGAGCCCATATAGATGCAACACCAATTGTGGAACCAAGAGGTGTTGACAGAAGCAGCCCTCAAGTCAGGAATAGTAAGGAAACCTGCCAACTGATCAGAAAGAGATTGTTCTGTGCTCACACTAGATAAAGGATAAGACATTGTTTGGCAAATCCCACAGTGCCTTCCTGGATGAGGATCAAAATGCAGACTAGGAAAGTAGTTAACACAATTTGCCCCAGACCATACCACCATAGGCACTGAAAACTTCCAGGCCCCTAGAACTATCTCTGAAAAAAGTAGTGCAAAAAAGCTTGAAACTTGAGACAGCGCCTCTCCCTCAACCAGAAACAGAGCCCAATATTAACATAAAGCTCAAAATCAAGAACTAGGGCAGAAAGATGAGCAACTAACAACAACAAACATGACCAAAAAACTACTATGGTGACAGGGAAGATCAAGACATAAACTCAGAAGAAGACCATAAAGTCAAAACAGCAACAAGCAAAGTTTCAAAGGGGGAAAAATGTGAATTTGACTTGAGTCCAAAAAGAATATCTGAAAGAGCTTAAAATTATTTTAAAAATTAAATTAGAGTGGTGGAAGAAAAACTAGGTAAAGAAATGAAAGCAGAAGAAGAAAAATATGAAAAGAAAATTAAGTTTGGTAAAAGAGGCACAAAAAAATACTGAAGCAGATAATACTTTAAAAAACAGAATTGGCCAAATGGAAAAAGAGGTATAAAAGCCCAATGAAGAAAATAATTCATCAAGAATTTATAATTGGGCAAGTGGAGGCTAATGACTCCATGAGACATCGAGAAACAATAAAAAGGCAAAAGAGTGAAAAAATAGAAGAAAATGTGAACTATCTCATCAGAAAAACAACTAACCTTGAAAATAGATCAAGGAGAGAGAATTTAAGAATTATTGGACTACCTGAAAGCCATGATCAAAGAAAAAGCCTGGACATCATATTTCAAGAAATTATAAAGAGAAACTGCCCCAATATTCTATTCTAAGCCAGAGAATAAAATAGAAACTGATGGAATCCACCAATCACTATCTCAAAGAGATCTCCAAATGAAAACTCCCAGAAATGTTATATCCAAATTCTAGAGCTCCCAGATCAAAGAAAAAAATACTTCGACAGCCAGAAAGAAACCAATCATATACCATGGAACCACGGTGAGGATCACACAAGATTTACCTGCTACCATTTGTAAGGAAAGGAGGGTTTGGAATATGATATTCTAAAGGACAAAGGAGTTAGAATTGGAACCAAAAAATCACCTACTCAGCAAAGCTGAGTATAATCCTTTGAGGAAAAAAAAATTGAATAATGGAATAGAGAACTTTCAAATATTCCTGATGAAAAGACCAGAGCTTAACAGAAAATTTGACTTTCAAATACAAAATGCAAGAGAAGCATAAAAAGGTAACATGAAAGGCAAAAAAGAGTGAAGCCTTGGGAGAAGGGGAGAGGGAGAGAATGGAGGGAGAAAAGTATCTCTCATAAAAGAATCAAGAAAGGAAAAGCTTTTAGAGTGGAGGGAAAAGGCGGGGGGCAGGTAACACTTAAACCTCACTAACATCTAAATTTGTACACAGAGGAAAATACATACTCGATTGGTAATAAAAATCTAAATTACCTGAAAAGGAAGTAGGAGGATAAAAAGATAAGAGAAAGAGATGATAAAGGGGAGGATAGATAAAGAAGACAGTGGTCAGAAATAAAACAGACTTTAGAGGAGGAACATGAAAGAGAGAGACAGAGAGAGAGACAGAGAATGGAAGGAAATGTACGATTAGTAATCATACCTGTGGATGTGAATGGGGTGAACTTACCCATAAAATGGAAGCAGATAGCTGAATGAATGGATTAGAAACCAGAATCTAACAATATGTTGTTTATAAGAAACACACTTGAAACAGAGACATACGCAAGAGTTAAATTAAGGGGCTAGAGCAGAATCTATTATGCTTCAACTAAAGTAAAAAAGGCAAGGGTAGCAATCAGAATCTCAGAAAAAGCAAAAGTAAAAATAGACCTAATTAAAAAAGATAAGCAAGGAAATTAAATCTTATCATAGACAATGAGGCAATGTCTACACTAAACATATTGTACCAAATGGCATAGCATCCAAATTCTTAAAGGAAAAAATTAAATGAATTACAAGAGAAAATAGTAAAACTATACTAATGGATGATTTCACCTTTCCCTTCTCAGAACTAGATAAATCTAACCATAGAATGAAAAAAGAAAGAAGTCAAAGAGTTGAATTTTATCTCAGGCAATTTAGATATGTTAGACCTCTGGGGAAAAGTGAATGGGAATAGAAAGGAGTATTTTTTTTTCTCAGCTGTACATGGCATTTTTATAGAAATTGACCATGTATTAAGTAATAAAAGCCTCACGACCAAATGCAGAAAGCAGAAATATTAAATGCACTTTTTTAAGATCATAATGCAATAAAGATTTGTGTCAGTAATGCAAAATGGGCTCCTTAGTACTTAGTTTAAGGGGTGCCCTTGAGGAGTTTAGCTTTTGTATACCTTGAAAGTACTTTCACCTGTTAAGTGCTAAGCCCCAGGCCCAAAGCCCTATCAGGTGTGAAACCTGTGTGGGCGTAGATTAATGACTTGAGAGGGGCCAACTGGGGAACCAATGGTCTCTGGTCGTTGAGGCGGGGATTGAGAATGCCAGAGGCTTGGCTGCAAGGAGAGGTGAAAAACTACAGCTGAAGCCAAAGCAGAGCCAACCCGTGTGTGGACCCAGGAGTTCGAGCAAGGACTTGAGGCCAGTGAATATGATTTATGCCATCTTATTTTTCTGTGGCCTCCTGGTTACTCTTGTGAGGCGGGCCTACTGGGCCTGGAGGCTTGTGATCACAATATTGGAATGGGGAGGTTGGTTCGCTAATTTGTCACTGTGGGCCCTGAATAAATTTTTTGATGCCTTCTGCTTAGAGAATTCTATATACTTTGCAATTTCAAACCATCCAGATATATATATGATCCTTTTTGAGATCATAAATTCGGCCTTCATACTACAAGATTATATGTAAATTATGTGTAGAAGGCCATGGAAATATAGATTAAAAATTAGTTGGAAGCTAAATAATCTAATCCTAGAGAATGAGTGGGTCAAAGAACAAATCATAGAAACAATCAATAATTTCATTAAAGAGAATAACAACAATAAGACAACATTTCAAAATTTGTAGGATATAGTCAAAGTAGCACTAAGGGGAAAATTTATGTCTCTTAAATGCTTACATAATGAAAGAAAGAAATAGCAGATCAATGAATTGGGCATGCAACTAAAAAAAGAACAAGTTAAAAATCCCCAATTAAACACCAAATACAAATAGGGAAGACCAAAGAAGAGATTAATAAAATTAAAAGTAAAAACCAAAAAAATGTTCAACTAAAAATAAAACTGGGAGTTGGTTTTATGAAAAAATCAATAAAAGTGATACATCATTAGTTAATTTGACTTTTGGGAGGCAATCAGGTTTGAGTGACTTGTCCAGGGTCACACAGCTTGTAAATTTCTGAGGCTGGATTTGAACTCAGGTCCTCCTGACTCTAGGACTAGCATTCTATCCTCTGCACCACCTACCTGCCCATAGTTAATCTGATTTTTGAAAAAGAAGAAAAACAAGTTCCTAGTATCAAAAATGAAAGGAGTGAATGCACTGCAAATGAAAATGAAATTGAAGCAATTATTAGCAGTTATTTTGCCCAATTGTATGCCAGTAAAACTGACAATCTAAGTGAAGTTGACAAATATTTACAAAAATATAAGCAGCCCAGATTGAGGGAAGAAATAGAATACTTAAATAACCCTGTCTTAGAAAAAGAAATTGAACAAGCCATCAAAGAACTACCTAAGAAAAAAAATCCCTAGAATCAGCTGGATTTACAAGGGAATTCCACCAAACATTTAAAGAACAATTAATCCCAATACTATAAAAACTATTTGAAAAAAAAAGTCCTACCAAATTCCTTTTATGATGCAAATATGATTTTGATAGGTTAACCAGGGAGATTAAAAACAGAAAAAGGAAACCATAGACCAACTTGTCTAAGGAATATTAATATAAAATTTTTAAATGAAATGCTAACAAGGAAATTATAGCAATATATCACAAATATCATACACTATGACCAGGTGGGATTTATACCAGGCATACGGGGCTGGTTCAACAATAGGGAAACTATCAAGATAATTGACTATGTAACAAAAACAAGAAAAATCATATCGTTATATCAATAGATGCAGAAAAAGTCTTTGATAAAATACAATACTCATTCTTACTAAAAAGCATTAGAAAGCATTGGAGTCAATAGAACTTTTATTAAAATAAGTAGTACCTATCTAAAACCAAGAGCAAGCATATCTGTAATGGTGATAAATTTGAAGCCTTCCCAATAAGATCAGGAGTAAAGCAAGAGTGTCCATTATCACCACTATTGTTCAATATTATGCTAGAAATGGTAGCTATAACAATAAGACAAGAAAAGAAAATTGAAGAATTAAAATAGGCAATGAAGAATCAGAACTATCACTCTTTGCAGATGATATAGAAAACTTTAGAGAATCACCTAAAAAACTGGATGAAAAAATGAACAACTTCAGCAAAGTTGCAGGATGTAAAATAAACCCACATAAATTATCAGCATTTCCATGTGCTACCAACAAAACCCAGCAGCAATAGATAGAAAGAGAAATTTTATTTAAATTAACTGCAGATAATATAAAATACTTAGGACTCCACCTGCCATGACAAACCTAGGGAGTATATAAACACTTTTACAAAGCACTTTTCTCACAAAGACAGATCTAAACAAGTGAACAAATGTTAATTGCTCATGGGTAGGCCAAACCAATATAATAAAAATAACAATTCTACCTAAGTTAAAATACTTGTTCAATGTCATGTAAATCAAACAACCAAAGAAACATATATACATATATGTATAGATATAGATACAGATATATAGATATAGATATAGATATATATACCAAAAAAAAATCATCTGGAAAAGCAAAAAAAAACCCAAAACAAAACACCAAGAATATCAAGGGAATCAATGAAAAAAAATGTAAGGAAGGCAGCCTAGAAGTAATAGATTTCAAACCATATGACAAAGCAGTAATCATCAAAACAGTCTAGTACCGGCTAAGAAAGAGAATGGTAGATTAGTGGAATAGATTAGGTATACAATACACAGTAATAAATTACCACAGTAATCTACTCTTTGATAAACACAAAGATCAGAGCTCTGGTGACTAGAACTCATTGTTTGTCCAAAAAAAATTGCTGGGAAAGCTAAAAAGCACTTTGGCAGAAACTAGGCACAGACCAAAATCTCACACCATATACCAAGAGAAGGTCAAAATGGATAAGTGATTTGGACATAAAGGGTCATTTCATAAGTAAGTTAGAAGAGCATGGAAAAATGTACCTGTCAGATCTACAGACAGGGGAAGAGTTTATGACCAAGCAAGAGATGGAGAGTATCACAATAAAAAAGTAGATAATTTTGACTGCCTGAAATTATAAGGCTTTTATACAAAGAAAACTAATACAGCCAAAATAAGAAAGAAAACAGGAAACTGGGAGGGGGAAAATGTTTACAGCTTACTTCTCTGATAAAGCCTCATTTCTCAAATATATAGATAACAGGCAAATTTATAAAAATAAGAGCCCATCCCCAATTAACAAATGGTAAAAAGATATGAGCAAGCAGTTTCCAGAAGAAGAAATCAAAGTTATCAATAGTCACATTAAAAAATGCTCTAAATTGCTACTGATTAGAAAAATACAAATCAAAAAACTTCTGAGATACCAACTGACAGCTATCCAATTTGCTAATATGATAGAAAAGGAAAATGACAAATGCTAGAGGGGATATAGAAAAATTGTGACACTAATGCAGTGTTGGTAGAGTTGTGAAGTAGTCCAACCATTCTGGAGAACAATTTGGAATTATGCCAAAGAGCTACAAAACTGCAGACACTTTGACCCAGCAATGTCACTACTATGCCTGTATCCTAGAGAGATCAAAGGAAAAGGAAAAGGACCTACATGTACAAAAATATTTATTTTGTGGTGGCAAAGAATTAGAAATCAAAGGGAAGCCTATCAGCTAGAATATGGCCATACAAATTGTGGTTTATGATCATAATGGAATATGATTATGCTATAAGAAATGATGAGCAAGATAGTTTCAGAAAAATCTGGGAAGGCTTATATGAACTCATGCAAAGGTGAAGTGAGCAGAACGAGAACATTGTATACAGTAAGAACAATATTGTAAGGATGATCAACTTTGAAAGTCTTGGCTACTCTGATCAAACAATAATCCAAGAAAATTTCAAAGGACCCATGATGAAAAATGCTATCTACCTCCAGAGAGAGAACTGATAAACTCTGAATGCAGATCGAAGCATACTTTTTTTTACTTTATTTTTCTTGTTTTATTTCATTTGTGTTTTCTTTTGGAACATAGCTAATATGGAAATATATCTTGCATGATTTCACATTGATATCATTGCACAATTGATATCAAATTGTATGCCTTCTCAAAGACAGAGAGGGATAGGAGGACATTTAGAACTCAAAATTTTTTAAGTGATTAAAACATTTTTACGTGTAATTGGGAAATATGTAATGAAATATATAAAATATCTATTTTTGAAGTGTTTACTATGTGCCAGGCACTATACTAAGCATTGGGAATACAAATACAAACAAAAGGAAAGACAATCCCTGCCTTCTAGAAACTTATATTCTAATAGGGGAAGACAACATACAAAAGAGAGCTGAAAGTAGGAAAGGGAGATGATAGACAGAGAAGTCCAAAGTGAAACCTGGTAAGAAACAAAGACATCACTGGCCTGGAGGCCTTCCTTAAATGGAGGTTGTGGAGTAAGCTATCTAATCAGAGGGAAGGTTAAAGAAGAGAGGGTTGCTTACTAGGTATGAATTCTAGGGATTGAGTAACCCTCCAGAGTGAAGAGTTTCCTGGTGGGTGGCAGAGAAGTTGAGAGTGCAACTTGGTGGAAAAATGAATGACTTAGGCTATCTGTGCATATATCTTAGATAGTAACTACAGGTGAATGATAATATGGGTCAAGAACTTAAAAAGAAAGAAAAGGGAGACTGGATTACATTTGGGAAATTTTGCAGGGCTTTCAACAATCTCTGTGTATTTCCTGAAAAGAAAATTCTTCTTTTAAATGCCAATATTATCCCTGTGATGCTATGCAAATCATGGGTTACCTCAATCTTACAGGATCTCAGAACCTTAGGTTTAGGGCTAGAAAGAACCTCAGAGGTCATCTAGTCAATCTGCCTTATTTTATAGCAGAGGAAACTGCGGTTCCAAGTGGTTTAATAACATATTTAGGGTTACAAAGGTAATAAGTTAAAGTAGGACCTGAGCTCTGACTCCAAATCTAGGGTTCTTCCCATTTTATTAAACAGAAGAATCTGACCATTCTGGACACAAACACAAAATTCTAGAACTGTGAAATATCAAAATTGGAAGGGACTTTCATCCAGCCCATCCCTGAAAAGAACTTCCCACAATAACACACTCAACAAGTAACCTTTTCTTGAAGACTTCGAATGAGAAGAGACCCACCACCTCCAGAGGCAAATAATGCCACTTAGGATGGGTCTAATTTTTAAGAAGTTTTTCCTCACAACAAGCCTAAATTTGCCCCTTTACAGCTTCCACCCATTATTCCTAGCTGTGCCTTCTTCCACATGACAGCCTTTTAAATCCTAAAACAACCATTGTGCCCCACCTGAGTCATTTCTTGTCCAGATTAAACACCCCCAATTTCTTCAGTGAATCCTCATGTGATGGGCTGAAAGACTTCCTTTGTAAGGTATTCAGCTTATTGCATAATCTACTTAAAACTATGGGATCCAGCTGGGGACGGAGGCAAGATGGAGGCTGGAAAGCAGGGACTAGCATGAGCTCCTCGCCAAGTCCCTTCAAAAACCTATAAAAAATGACTCTGAACCAATTCTAGAACTGCAGAACTCACAAAATAGCAGAAGGAAGCAGGGCTCCAGCCTAGGACAGCCTGGATGGTTGCTGGGTAAGGTTTATCCCACATGGAGCTGGGAGTGGAGCAGAGCGGAGCAGAGCCCAGCATGGGCTGCGCAGACCAACTAGACCAGGAGCCGGGCGGAGCGTGCCCTAGCACACTGAATCAGTGAGCTGCAGCAGTTACCAGATTTCTCAACCCACAAACACCAAAGACAACAGAGAAGGTTAGTGGGAAAAGCTGCTGGGGACAGGGTGATGAAGTTTGCAGTTCAGCCACCGCCCATGGGCCAGTGGAGGTGGGGCAGCTACAGAACTACAGCTGCAGTTGCTTCTAGCACCAGGCCCACCTGGTGGAGGAATTAAGTGGCAGATCAGAGCAGGAGTGCAGAGCCTGCTGAAGATCTAAGTCTAGTCTGGATTGGAGGCTTTTAGGGAAGGAGGGGTGTTGGTGTGGCAGAGCTGGCTGTAATAGCTATGAAATCAACAGCACATTTCCCCAAGCTTGGAACAAAGTACTCTTTACTCTACAAGCAGTCATACCCCACTGAAAAACTCAAGGGTCAAGTAAGATGGGTGGGAACAT
>JAQQSZ010002630.1:0-14700 GCA_028646595.1 Phalanger gymnotis
GGAGGATGATGGAAGGGAGGGCAGATGGGGATGAAGGTAATCAAAAACAAACACTTTCGAAAAGGGACAGGGTCAAGGGAGAAAATTCAATAAAGGGTGATAGGTTAGGAAGAAGCAAAATATAGTTAGTCTTTCACAACATGAATATTGTGGAAGGGTTATACATAATGATATGCATGTGTCCCATGTTGAATTTCTTGACTTCTTAGGGAGGGTGGGTGGGAAGGGAAGAGTGGAGAGGATTTGGAACTCAAAGTTTTAAAAAATAGATGTTCAAAACTAAAAAGGTTTTTTTTCATGCAACTAGAAAGTAAGATACACAGGCAATGGGGCAAATAAATTTATCTTGCCCTACAAGAAAGGAAGGGAAAAGGGGATGGGAGGGGAGTGGGGTGACAGAAAGGAGGGCTGACTGGGGAACAGAATATATGCCATCTTGGAGTGGGGGGGGTAGAAATGGGGAGAAAATTTGTAATTCAAACTCCTGTGAAAAAATCAATGCTGAAAACTAAACGTACTATATAAAAATTAAAAAAAAATAACCCCCCCAAAAGGAATGCTGTTCTAAAAGAAAGAAAAAAAGGAAATTGAGATCCATTAATAAAATGTCAGTTACTTGAAATCTTCCACATAATTTTGGTATACATGATACTAAGTGTCTCTAGGATTATCATTACTGGCCTTAAGGTGTAGCATGGGTTAAATAGATATGTTGTGCACTGTTCTAGAAAGCAAAATTATGTATGACAGTACTATTTAAAGAAAATTATCAAGCACAGACTTAAATGTGCATAAATGTGGAAAAATATGTGGGACATAAGTCACTTGGAAGTTGTGAATTTTATCTATCACTTTTGAAGGACTGATGTCAAGGATGCTTTTTCCTTGAGTGCTTTTTTTCCAGAAAGAAAAAAAAAGAGCTCATGAGCACTGTCTAAGGCATATACAGGTTACTTTTATATACGCAGTGAGAGGACTTCCATTCAGAGTATAACTGAGTGTTGAAGCACTGCAATATTTTGCCACTTTAGACATTTTTTTGATTGCTTTGGGCTTTAGCTTCAGATTAAAAGATGCCATAGCCCACATTGGTTTTGAACATGAAGATCACAGAATAGTAAATTTAAAGCTCATAGAAACCTTAGAAGTAATTTAATCCAACCCCCTTATTTTACTGATAAGGAAACTGAGAAACAGAGAGATTTCACAGCTTGTACTAGGTTACTTAACTATTTCATATTAAAACTGGGACTTGAACTCAGGCCATCTGACTCCAAATTTAGAACTGTTTCCTCTCTGCAATGTATTCTGAAGAGATAATTGCCTTTTCTATTCTGAGTAAGGATTACTTAATTAAAAATTACAAAAGCATTTGATTCTAAACAAGCAGCATGCAGGCTGTCAGCAGAGATGATATTTGTTTCTATTTTCCAGACTTTAGTGAAGAATCTGAAAAAAAAGAAGCTTGGAGCTAAGGATGTTTGTTTGTCAGGGAGCTATTTTAAATACTCAAAATGGGGCCTAATTCAGATAATATGACCTTCCCTCCTTTTCTTTTATTGCTTCTAAATATATGGGATTCATAGCACATAAACTTTGATTTCAAAGTCAAGAGCAATAGACAATAATTGGTGAAAATCTATACACTGAGTGAAGGGTAGTCTTGTGTTTTGTTTTTAAATTTAAAGATGTATTTATGTCAGGAAATGTAATGTCCCCATGTAAAACATATAGAAAGGTGATTCATTCAAGATTAAAAGAATTAGCAAGAGAGATGGCATAATGTAGTCAAAAGAACGTTCCATTTGGATTCACAGAATCACAGAATTTAAGATGTGGAAGAGACATCAGCAGGCATCTAGTCCAATTCCTACCCCAAAGGAAATCTCCATTATAACAAACCTGGCATGTGGTTATCCAGGTTCCACTTGAGGACCTCCAAGGAGAGAGAAATAATCAATTTTGAGGCAAGTAATTTCACATTGAAACAATTGAAATTGTTTGGAAAATTTTCTTTTCTTTTTTTTTTTAGCTTTTTGTATATACAATATAAAGTTACCTTTTTGAAGCTTCTTGGTTTTGCCTCCTGAGGCCAGTCAGAACAAGTCTGCTCCACCTTCACATCATAACTCTTTAAATAAAGTCTTGAAGACAGCTATTATGCCTCCACTGAGTCTTCTCTTCTCCAAAATAACTATCCCACAGTTCCTTCAATTACTATTCTCATAATATTAATTCAAATCTCTTTGTCATCTCAGTGGCCTTATACCATATACCCTCTAGCTTATCAATGCCCTCATTAAATTGCCATGTCCAGAATTTAATACAATATTCCAAATGAGATTTGATGATGGCACAGTACTGTGGAACTATGACCTCCTTTTGAAGGTAGCTTTTTATGAATGCAACCCAAGGTCATAATTTGGATTTGTTTGTGGCTGCTACATCATGATGTTGACTCATATTGAGCTTTTAATCCACTAAGTGTCCCTCAGAAAAAGAATTATTTTCCAAAACAACAATCTCTACACATTTCTACCCCATATTACATTTGTGAAGCTGGAATTTTGTATCAAAGTACAAGAATTTGCATTTTTTCCATATTGAATTTAATCTTATTACATTCAACCCAATCCTAGCCAATTAAGTTAGCTGACTTTTCTAGCTGAGTAACATCCTCAAATGTGATGAAAACACCAGCTATTCCCTCATCCAAGCTATCAGTATAAATGTGTATCAATTTAGGACAGGGGTGGGGAACCCGCCACCTTAAGGCCACACGTGGCCTTCTAGGTGCCTTTTGACTGAATCCTAGTTTTACAGAATGAATCCTTTTTAAATTTTTTGATTAATACATTTTTGTTCATCTTTTATATTTTTATTTTATTTTTAAAAATGAATCTAAAATATCAAAGAATAAAATAAGTTTCAATGAAATAATCCTCCCAGATTAACTGGCACAATTAGAACATTAGCAAGTCATGAAGGCTAAATTGGCAGCTGCTACACTCACTATTTATTTCTAACTTCCACTTGACTGGAACCACTACCACAAGAGGCTGGTTGGCAAGAATTTATGGAAGTCGAGTATGCCAGTTTATTACAGTGGTGCACTGTGTTTCTATTTGAAGTGGAATTCGTGAATAGTTGCACAGCTCAACAGTATTTTTTTTAATTCTCTCTGCTTAACAGTCCATCATGTCAAAGAAGACCACGAGAAGGCTGAAGGAAGAAAACAGATTTTTTAAATGAGGATTGGGAATTTCAGCATTATCTTGCTTCGGCTAAAGAGAAGATGATTTGCTTGCTTTGTGACACTGCAATATCAACATTAAAGAAATTCAATGCTCATCAGCATTATAACACTAATAAGGACCACAAATATTTTAAATTAGAGGGAGAGGGAAAAAAGGTTGTATTGCGGAAATTGAAAGATAAAAAAAAAAGCAAAGACGATTCTTTCAAGCAGCAATAAGACCTGAAAGTAATGCCACTTAAAAGCAATTTATAAAGTAGCTTACATACTCAAGAAAAAATAGAAGCCACTCAGTAATGTAGAAATTGATCAAAGTTGTAGGATGCTTAGATGCTGACAACATTTAAAAGCACAATCTTCTTTCAAGGAAAAACATAACTGATCCACAGCATGAATTAGCCTTCAACTTGACAGAACAACTTCATAAAATACTTCAAAAGGAAAATATATATTATTCAATTGCTTTGGATGAATCAACTGATACTACTGACTTGGCACAGGTTTTATACTTCATTTGAGTTATAGCAGAAAATTTTCTTTGCTGGAAAGAGTTACTTGCTTTGGGCAGTCTTGTGAACAGAACATGGGGAAGATATCTTCAACAACTCTCAAGATAAATTTCATGAAATTGGACTTAGTTTGGTAAATTTAGTGAATGTATGTACAGATGGTGCACATGAAAGGTTTATTGCACAGATAAAAACAGTATTATCAGATCCAGGTGATCTCATTTCTTTTCACTGCATATTGAAACAACAAAATCTCTGTGCTAAAGCTACTATTTTAAGTGACACTTTGCAACAAGTTATAAGTACTCTTAACTATATTCATGCAGATGCAACACAGCCTCATCTGCATTGTAAGATGCTTAAGTTAAGCTGTGAGGTATTCACTGTGAATTTTTAGTTATCCTTCTAAAGTGCTATATCAGTGAGGCAAGCAAGATTCATTACCTCAAGGATGATAGTGAACATGCCTGAATGGTTGTATCCTACAACAAGGGGTGTAGTGTGTTGTTAAGCAAAATTGTCTCATTAGCATGGCTTTTGTTTCTTTTGAGTGGAAGTACTTTCAGCTGTTAAGTGCTATGCCCCAGGCCCAGGGCCCTGTCAGGTGTGAAACCTGTGTGGGTGTGGATTGGTGACTTAGGAGGGGCCAGTTTGGGAACCAATGGTCTCTGGTCATTGAGGAGGGGCTTGAGAACGCCGGAAGCTCGGCTGCGAGGAGGGGTGAGCCGGCACACAACTTCAGCGGAGGCAGAAGCTGTGGAAGCAGGAAGCTGTGGAAGCAGGGCTTACCCAAGTGTGAGCAGGAACGTGAGGCCGGTGAAAATGATTTGGCTAAATACTATCTTGTTTTTCTGTGGCCTCCTGGTTGCTCTTGTGAGATGGGCGATCTGGGCCTGGAGTCTTTTTGTCAAGATGTTGGAATGGGGAGGCTGGTTCAAGGTTCTGCTGCGGTGGGGCCTAAATAAATTTCTTGTTGTTTTCTCCTTAGAGAATCTCTCATACCTTGCGATTTCGGATCATTCAAACATATACATGATTATATTTGAGATCATAAATTCGGCCTTCCTACTACAATGGTTTGGAATCACAAAGTACGAAAAACTCTCTATGTAGAAGGCAGAGGAAGGATAACATTTATTTAGACTCCAGGGGATAAAATCCAAGAACCAATACCCTCAATTTGATATAGTAGCAATTATATTCCAAAACCGGTAAACCCATCTCAATGTAGTAACAAGGAAATTATAACACAGTACTATAGCAAGAAACCAAGTCATCCTTTAACCTTCCAAAACACCCCCACCTTCGCCCCCTCCACTAGGGCTTTCCTATAAACAATCACTCAAAAATCCTAATTCTTCACTCAGTGCTCTCTTCTGAAGCTCTGCCAATCCTGGTTCTCTCAATGTCTGTTCTTTAGTGCTCTCTTGATATCTGCTGCCTCAAAGTCTTTCTCTCAGTTATGCTGCTTTCAGTTCTGTTCTCTTCAATTCTCTTCTCCTCTTGAATTCTGATCCTCTTCAATTCTGGGCTCTCTTGTTATACGGTCCTAGCTGGCATCTGATTGGATAGAACTCAGGTTTATGATTGGCTGAATTCATAATTGACTAGAACTCCATGCACATACCATTGGTTCTGCTCCTAGCAACTCCCCTGAGGTCTTCATATTCACATAGACTTAACACCTAGTAAGTGGGGGCTTTAGGCCTACTTATAAATATATAATCAATTCCCACCTAGGCCTACCTGAGGCCTATTGAATGTGTGGGCAAGATCTTTGATCACCTTAATACTACAAGTGCATTGGCTATTATAAGGACAGGTATTAACCAACATTTTACTCCAGTGAGAACAGAAAGTTAAATTTCATGAAGAATAGAATTAGCAATGTGAATTATTGTGATGCCAATAAGTGTTTAAAGATCTTTCCCACCCATTCAATTTGTCTCAAGTGGTGCTAGTTAAAGAAGAGTTGGTTAGAGGCAGGCCTACACCATTTACTTAAGTGCTAAGCCCCAGGCTTACACCCTTTTGCTGATTGGGCATGAAGACCTCGGCCCTAAGAAGGGTACATATACCCAGAAGGTGGCCATTATGGTCAGAATTCAGCCCAAGGATAAGACTGAACTCCAAGACTACAGGGCTGAGAATCTTCAAGTTCAGAGAGCTGCAGGGATGAGAGAGACAGAGTGCAGAGTGGAGACTGGAGACTGGAGAGCTGTGGAGACCGGAGATCTGCAGAGACCAGAGAACTGAGTGGGGAGGAAATGGAAGCGAGCAGACAGTTAGGATTCTTGAGTGTTCGTGGGAAGGACCCAGCAGGGGGGAAGGTTACAGGACAACTTGGTTCTTTGCTGTAATACTGCGTTATAATTTTCTTGTTGTTACATTGAGGTGGACTTACTGGTTTTGGAATACAATTACAGCTATGTCTGAATGGAATTACTGGTTTTGGGATCTGATCCTCTGGTATCTAAATAAATGTTATACTTCCCCTGCCTTCTACCTAGAGAATCTCTTATACTTTGTGATTCTGAACCATACAGGCAAGTTCATGGTCATCTTCGAAGTCATGAATCTTGCCTTACTGATAAAATTATTGAAAGGAGATTTCTATAGGTATGCTGCATTTCTGTGTGATATCATGAAGCTGTTGCAGGTATGACTTCAACAGTGAATAGGCTTTCTCATTGAATAATGGGTGGTCTGTGGTGAACACTATGAAAGTATTTTGCCCATCTTTCCAGGATCATGCCCTTACCACTTATCAATGTGGTTCCATCAGCACTGAGTAGTTGAGAAGCACCATGTCTTTGGCCCATAAATAGCTTTCATGGCATTATAAAAACACTTTGGATTATTACTATCATCATAAAACTAAATTTCATCTCTCTTCTTACTGAGCCTAGAATTCTACATTTCTCTGTGTTTCATGTCTACTTTACTTTTGATGGAATTAAATGCTGTGTTCTTAGAGATGGATGAATGATACTTCTGGTAAACCCAATGGAGTTCTCATTTTTCATTTAGCAGCTTCTGAATTTCCCCATAATTTTCATCAAGCCAGTCTTGATGTTTGTGAATGTTCAGACCTAGATGAGCAAATGCTCAATAGTATACCAAATCTCTGGGTAATAGGGAGATCAAGGGTGTGGTCATCTTTATGTGCAGCTGAAGTAGGGTAGAGGAGTAGGTCATGAAAAATGAATCTGTTGAGAAATTGGGATATTAAGGTATTTAAGGAACTATGATGAAGTCCCTTAGTATGAAGGCATAAGTATGGCAGGAGAAAAAGACTATAAAACTGGAACCAGACCCTTGAGAGAAGAAGGTGAGTATCCTGGAGGTTGGTAGACATAGCTACCAGGATTTTTATTGATAAATATGAGTTGTAGTCACAGGTGTTTACTGGTGTTAGTTGGGAAGCTTGCAAGTGGCAATGGGAAGAAAGGAATATTCAAACTCTTCTACCTTGACCAGAAAGTCTGGGGAAGTGAGTAAAAGTACAATTAGTGATGGAAAGGGTGGGCAAGGAAGCTGTGTCATCAAAAGAGAGCCTGGTCTCAATGAAAGTGAGAAATTAAAGGAATGGGAAAGAAAACTGTTTAAGATGAAGGAAAGTTTGTGGCCTATGAAACAAGTCTTACAGAGAGCTCAGTGGAAGTGTGGGGAAGCTTAAAAATGTGACATTGTGTAGGGAGGAAATGTAGTGATTAGAGGGAGATAAGAATGAGACAGCAAGGCATAAGGAAAGAAGAAAACGGTTTGAATGGTGGTAGCTATGGTTTCAAAATCACTAGAATAGGAACCTGGTACATATTGGTTAATCGCTGACAAATGAATTCAGTTGAATTATTAACATCACTAGACATTTGGCCTCAAGGTGGTTTTATCTTAGGGTGTTAGTCAGCTCTGATGAGGAGACCAGTTGAAGGGAGCTAATGAAATAATATTTCTCTCCTATCCCTATAGGTAGAACAAACCAGGAGATAAAGGAGGGAGCAAAATGAAATGATGTCTCTGATACCCATTATACAAGAAACTGTCACCTTACAAGATTAGCATGCTTTGTTTCCTCTAAAAAGAAAGAGGTCATTCTAGGGGACCAGCAATCTTGTCTCTCCATTTAGGCAAAAAGAGGCCAGCCTAGAGACTAGCAATGCAATGGAATGACATTTCTCTGATCACTTGTTAAGAGGTAGAGAACACAAAAGGAGACCAGAATGTTCCCTACAACCCTGAAGGTAGGAGATGCCAGTCTAGCATACAGTAGGATAGAATCTCTGTAATTCCTTACAGATAAGAAGAGGCCAGTTCATGAGACTGATTGTGGTTTTGGATGTTTTTATTTTTAAAATGATTAATGATATTGATTGTTTTCCTAATCTTCAGTCATTCCTGGTATAAACACACCTTGGTGCTAATGAATGATTTCTTGGATGGCTCGCTGTAAGTTTAACAGAATTTATTTTAAACCTTTGAATTGATATCCATCAAGGATATTGCTCTATGCTTTTGCTTCTTTGCTCTGTCTTTCCCTGGTTTAAATGTTAGTATTACATTTGTTTCTTAAAAGAGTTTGATAATATGCTTTCTCAATTTTTGAGAATAATTTACTCAGTATTGATACTAATTTTTCTTAAAATTTTATACTTGATAGAATTCTCCTGTGAATGCATCAAAACCAGGAATCTCCCTTACCCACCTCCCCAACCATTGCACACACACACGTACCCTTTGGCTGTTCTTTATAGTTAATTCTATGTTTTCTGATATTGGATTTTATATCCAATTGCATATCTCTATTTGTATAGCAGTCAATAAATATTTATTAAGTACCTACTTCTATGCCAGGTATTGTGCAAAGTAGTAGGAATACAAATACAAAAAAGGAAGTCCCTGACTTTGAGGAGGCTACACTCTAACGGAAGATGACAAAACACAAAAGGAAGTTAAAAAGGGGATTAGGGAGCTAGGTGGAGAAGTAAAAAAAGTCCAATATAAATATAGAAAAAGAAGTTAAATTAGTCCAAAAATAGTGTAGTTAGGTGGGAAATGAGGTCTTTTGTTAGTTTGGATTTTTAAAGGCATTTTTAAAAATTTATTTTGTATTCTCAGTTTTGTTAGTGTAAAACTTCATAGTAGGTTCTGATAAGATTTTTTTAAAATTACTTTTGGTTTTATTATGTTTTCACCTTGATCATTTGCTATTTTGTTTAATTGATCTTCTGTCCTCTTCTTTTTTAATCATGTTGGTAATACTTTATAAGTTCTCCATGATACTAGAGGTTGTAATTGACCAGGGCTAGTGGAAGAAATGAGGCCTAAGATCCATTGGGGAAGAGGGTTTTCTAGGCCAGAGTTTGGGAGCAAGAGAAGGCCTTACCCTGAAGACATTAACTTCATGCTACCTAAGCTAAATACTTTCTAAAACTTCAATGAAAACATTCTCTAAATTTAATTGGACTTAGACTTGAACCATCAACATTGCCCTCTGCTTAAGGCATAAAAGGCCTAGCCACAATAATTTGGCAACCTTCCAATTTGATGGATTCCTTATTTCCCAGAAAGACAACATATCCTTCTGAGGAGCTTGTCTTTGAGGGATGGAAAGTAGCTGAATCCATTTAAACAAATGTTGCATAATTGCTCTATATCTTTTCCATACTAATATTAAGTAAACTTCTTTTTGTTAAATAGTATATGGTCTATGAGCATCTCATCTTATGTCAATCCTGAACCTGAACCACCAGATTGGCCAGTCAGGATCGGCCCCAGAGTAGGAGATGAGAAAAAATTTGAGAGGGTCAGGCTGAATAGGAGGGAGAAAGATGGGCCTACAACTGGAGAAACAGAGGATGAGTAATCAGATTAGAGACAAAAGGTTAGTAGCAAGGATCAGTACAGAGATAAGTCAGACTATAAGGAGGGAGGAAATCACTTTCACATGAGAGAATTTGTAAAGGACATAGCACAGCATCTGGCACATAACAGGTACTTGGTAAATGCTTCTTCCCTTCTACTTTCCCCCAAGAAAAAGAACTGATAAAGGATCTGGTTAGAAGACTTCATATCAGGATAACATTAGTGTTCTAAATTCCTTGAACAGTTTGTGCAATGAGTACTTATAGATAGTTATATAATATGCACGAGGCCAGCCCTGATTTCTAGCTTCCTCTAAACATCAGAGACAGAATAACTCCTGCCCCTCTCACCCATAGAATACTCCATGGAAGTGAATTAACTTTTCTATTCTCTGACACCTCTAACTTCTAACTCTTTTAATCCTGTCTATCTCAGGTACCACTTTTACCATAGTGTATGACATAGTATATTTCCTGATTCATCCCCAGCTTGAAGCGTGCCCTTTTGCTTCTGTGACTTCTTAACTGGTTTATGTCATCATCTATATAAAACTTTCTTTTTGATCCCTCTAAATGTGTGTGCCTCCCCTGAAAATTACCTTGATATTTCATATATACTCATTCATATAAATATGATCACAGCACTTAAACATAGACTTAAAGATGGAAAGAGACTTGGAAATCATCAAATACAAACTCTTTATGTTACAGATGAGAAAATGAAACTTAGAATTCTTAAATGATTTCTCCAGGTTCATACAACCAGGAAGTTCTTGACCTGTCATTCAAACCCAAGCCTTTCTGACTCTAAAGTCAGTTCTCTATACACTATACTATGCTTCTAGCCTTGACTGAGAGAATGTAAGTCCTTGATATCTTCCATTTTTCACTTTTATCTTTGAATCTTTAACCTAGTGCCTGTTGTATTTTGTTGCCCAGTCATTTTTCAGTTGTATCCAACTCTTTCTGACCCTTTTCTAGGTTTTCTTGGCAAAGATACTTCCAGATTGGTTTGCCATTTCCTTCTCTAGCTCACTTTACAAATGAAGAAACTGAGGCAATAAGGGTTAAGTGACTTGCCCACTGTTGCACAGCTAGTAAGTATCTGAGGATTGATTTGAATTCAGGACAATGAGTCTAGAAAATGGTGGCAACCAGATGGAAATAATCAAGATGAAGTCTTAAATTTGAATTTCTAGTATTTCTTGCTCTATGGATTATGCATCTCAGCTTATATGCCACAATCTAACTTTTGGAAAAATCCACTCAATCCAATAAAGATATATGCAAGATATATGACACCTTCCTTAAGGCATTTGTGATTATTTTTAATTGACTTGTTTTATTCAGTTTCACTTTCCTTCCCTTTCTGAAAAGAAGGGTACAGTCATGGGACACAAAGAATTAATAACTAGAAGCTACCCAAGAATGTTGTAAAATTGCTTGTTTTCTTCTTCACACATAACAGGACTGCTATTAACAGTGTGACAGAAGCTCCGCTTTGTCGTAGGAAACACAGTGTACTTGTGAACCAAGCACTTTCACATTGATAATGACATCAAGTTGGACCGATATCTTTCTGACCGTGCGAACCAGAAAGTTCAGTCCCAGGCTCTTATTTGTTGGGTACCAAGAAATGTAAGGCATGCCAGAGCACGCATGTGAATACTATTCTGCCATTTTTTTCTTTTGCAATCTAAAAATCATGATAAAACTTGACTCTGAGCTTTTAATTTTTTCAAAATATTTTCAAATCTATGATCTCATTTAAGCCTCACATTCTAGTATAGTTAATATTATCACTATTTTACTAATGCAGAGACTGAGTCACAGAGAGGCCAAGTTGCCCAAGGCTTCACAGCTTGATGGAGGCAGATCTATGATTAGAACAAGGATCTTCTGAATAACAGCCCAGGAACAGTTTTAAAAGATTCTCTATCTCCATTGCAAAAGTGAAATCTTAGGACTAATGAAACTGAGAAGTCTTTCCACTGCCATAAAGGCAGTGTATTCTGCCTTCATGTATTCTGAAAAGGATAAGTTACCACGTTGCCAATGTCTCTGTCAATTAGGTGTTTAGCTTCAAAAAGGAACACAGTACCTATGCAGGTGTTTACAAAACAATTAGGGATCATCTACCCCCTCATCTGTTTCTCCCCATTTACCCAAAGTTGTTTTGTGAGGCAATAGGATTATGTGATTTACCCAGGCTCACACAGCTAGTAAGTGTCTTAGTCTGGATTTGAACTCAGGTCTTCCTGACACCGAGGCCAATGCTCTATCCATTGTGGCACCTAGATTTTTGAAGACAAATCATTTACCTTCGTACACAGAAAATGATATAAAATTTAGCCCATCCCTGAAGTAAGAATGTCTTCTACAACATCCCCAATGTGGGATCTTTCCACCTTTGCTTTAATACCTCGAGGAATGGAGAGCTCACTATTTGCTCTCTGAAGCAGCACAATTTGCTTTTGGTTATACTGATCTGGCATCTCTTTCTCTTCAACTTCTGCCCTCTGAGACCATGCAGAACAAATGCAGACTTTCAAATATTTGATTATAGTGACCATGTTTCCTCTAACTCTTTTCTTCTCCAGGCTAATCATATGCATTGACTTTACATTTATCACTATGACATGTCCTCTATGCTTTCACAATTCTTATACTCTCCTAGATGGTGGATCAATGTTTTTTTTTCTTAAACTGAAGTTCCAAGAACTGAATCCCATAATTTAGATTTGGTCTGATTAGTACAAGATATGGTGGAACCATTACCTCCCTTATTCTAGACATTATGTTTCTCTTACTGTAACATAAGATCAAATAAGGTTTTCACATTAGTCGTGAAAAATCATATAATATTTCAGATGAACAAATGTGGGGCTTATGAGTCCCCAGACAGGTATTTCATTCATATAAATGCATTTTATTCCCAACTTTACTATTTAATACTTGTGAGAGCTCTGACAGGTCACTTAACATCATTAGACTTCATTTTCTTCATCTTTAGAATGAGGGAATTTGATGGATAACTGTTAAGTTCCCCACAACTTCTGGACCTAGGATCCTAAAAAACAATCCTAATTGTCACATCTTTTAAAAAATATACTGATCTTTATCTCTTGGCCCATCCCTCACACTTTCATGCTAATATAGGTACCATGCAGAATTTCATTGAGTATTCCTATTAGTGTATTTATATAAGTTACTTCCCCAATGCTGGTGGCAGAAACTCAGGATCAACCAATTTTTTTCCTTATTGTTTGGTGCTTTTGGATACCACACATCCATTTTTCATTGCCTAAACTGTTTTTTTTTTAATAGTCTTATGACTTATTCGACTTTCCAAAATCAGTAATAAACCACATAAGACACCAAGCAAATACAGGAATTTATGTCCAGTTCTGAAATGGCATGTATTTGATGAGTAATGATGGCTGATTCACCCAAGAATAGCCATTCTGGGCATGTAAGATGCCTGTTTGTGCCAAGGATTAATGACTCATACTCTCAAAATATGACTTTTTTTTAAGCACAGAGAAGACAAGGCCTCAAATGGACTGAAGATTAAGGGATAACTGGGCACAGGCTGACATATAATGTGTTATAATGAATCAGAGCTTTGAATCAGCCTAAGGTAGGTCAGGACTATTTATAATTTCATTAATAGAGGTATTGTTACACAAGGTAGAATAGACTGAAATAATAGTTGTCTCCAAAAGCTTTTCACAAATGTACTTTTACACAAGAGAAATTACCACTGACTTCTCTAAGTAGCTAATTCAGGTGATTTACAAAGCCAATTTCTTTACTGTGAATGTGCCCCGGTTAAATTACAGCTTTTTCAAGACCATCTGTGTTAAATTCTCAAATGATCAGCTGAGCCTTCTAGATTGAATTCAATCATAACAGTTTTTCTTTCAGGACAGAAATTGGATGCCTGGAGTATATACTAGCAGAAACTTAGCTAAGAGATTCTGGCCTACAGGAAGACCCAAATGGGGAATCCTAGTTCCCAAGTCATTTTCTGAGAGAAAAAGAGAGCCAGGAGAAAGGAGAAACTCCAATTATTGAGAAGAAAGAAACGTGGTTCACTTGGAGAATTACCAAAGAGTTGGAAAATGAGAAGAAAGGAGGACGAATTGATCTCCAACCAGCAGCAGTGATTATGTCAGAAGGTCAAGGGAGATTTAATAGAAATTGGATATTTAAAAGAAGCTTTCTTCCATGGAATCATGTTTTAGTAAGGTGCAAACATAATTAAAATGATCTTTAGAAGTTCTGGGGAAATTGTGGGTGTGTGTTTGGGGGGGGTGTTGAACCAAATGAAATATATTATAATAATGCAAATTCATTTAACTGTAATTTGAATTTATAGTTAAGTAGAGAATTAAATAATTATTTTTGTCTCTGTGCCCTTGTGAACATTGTTTATCTCATTCAGCATTACTGTCATCATTGTGTAAATTGTTTTTCAGATTCTGCTGAATTCCCTTTGCATGACTTCATACAAATTTTCTCAGATTTCACTGAAGCCATTCCTTTTAACACTTCTTATTGTACTATAATATTCTGTTACATTAACATACCATAATTTTTTCAGCCATTCTCCATTTGATGGACTCTCATTATGTACATATAATTTCTTTTGCTCTGCTTTTGAACTCTTTAGAGTATATATCTTATAGTGCCTTGTCAAAGGGTATGCACTATTTAGTGACATTTTTATTATCATTCCACAATACTTTCCATAGTGACTAGACCAATTCCTAAATCCAAAAACAATGGAAGACAATGTGAAATATCTCATTGGAAAAACTACTGACCTGGAAAATAGATCCAGGAGAGAGAACTTAAAAATTATTGGAATACCTGAAAGCCATGATCAAAAAAAGAGCCTAGATATCATCTTTCAAGAAATTATCAAAGAGAACTGTCCTGATATTCTAGAGTCACAGGGCAAAATAGAAATTGAAAGTATCCACAGATCACCTCCTCAAATAGATCCCAAAAAGAAATCTCCTAGGAATATTGTCGCCAAGTTCCAGAGTTTCCAGGTGAAGGAGAA
>JAQQSZ010002631.1:0-14700 GCA_028646595.1 Phalanger gymnotis
AAAAAAAAGTGAAGGAGAAAAATGCTAAAATTCTAATAATGCAGATTGGACTTTAAAGTGTGTCTGGTACACCTCCTGCCCCCTCCCCCATTGCTTGTAAACATTTACCATCCCTCCCTTGTCTTTAATTCATTCTCCACTTAGTTGCCAAAATCATCTTCTTAAGGCACAGATCTAACTATGTAACTCCCTTTCTCAAAAACATTCTGTGGCTTCCCATTGCCTAATGGGTGAAGTACAAATCCCTAACCTGGAATTTAAGTAAGGCCTAGCCTAGTCTACTTCCACCTACCATTCCAGGTTTATTCCATGCCACTTCCTTTCTAAAAAAAAATGAACTCTAAATTCCATGCTTCTTGTACTCCAGGTTTCTCAAAGAGAAACTTGATAATTCATTTCCCACCCCCATGTATTTGAATAAGCTGTCCTTCCTACCTGGAATACATTCTGCGCTTCCCTCTGGTTTTCAGAATCCTTGTCTTCTTTTAAAGGCTCAGTTCAGGTGCTGCCTCCTCCTTGAAGCCTTCCCTGATCCCCTTGCCCTGCCCCAATCCCAATCGTCAGTGCTCTCTTCCTCCTAAATTTTCCTTTTATGAAACGCACTTGTGTATACCTATATTCTACCTTCCCCCCTTCGAGATAGAATGTGAACCCCTTGAGGGTAGGAACCGTTTCCCATATTTACTCTTCTCTGGAGTTTAGTGTAGGTCCTTTGCACATAGTAATTTCTTTATAAATATTTGCTGAACTGAATTAAACCAAGGAAGCCCAGATCTAGGGCCCTTTCCACAGAAACAAGATCGTTAGCCTTGTGGTTAACAGCTTCATTCTTGGCCTGACCCCCAGAGGTTTTTCATCCTTTTTTTAGAACCACAACTCTTCCTACTGATGGTGCTGCATGATGGAGATCTGCAAGTACAGACACGTCCCTATTAGGTAGCTTGTTTTGTTTGGTGTCTGTGGTACCGGCTGGTACAAAATTAATTCCCTAGATACGTGTGAGAATGGATGAAACATCTGTGAACTCTGTGCATCAATCATATTCATGTCTTCAGCGCTTGCATCAATTGCTGCCTTGAATTTGACCTTCTTCTTTTCAAACTGTGAACGAGTGAACTCTTGGAGAAGGAAGTGGAAAATTGCAAACTGTCCATCACCATGTTCAGAGACAACTAAAGTTAACCTTTATCGACATTTCTGGCTCACATGCTCAATGTATCAATATGCAGTTACCCAAGAGGAGTGTCTGATCGTGAAAGCTTCAGTATTATCTCAAATGTAGAAGTTAATTCGTTTGGGTTTATTTGCTTGTTTGTTTGTTTAGTAAGACTTTCTTTCTGATGTATGCAAGTTTTCTCATAGAAACTGTTAGCACTAAAAAGGACCTTAAAGATGTCTTCAATCAACTCTCCCCTTAGGGAGGAGGCAGCTGAGCTCTAGAGAGGTACAGTGATCCGTTCAAGATCGCACAGTTAATTTGTGGCAGTTCTAGAACCAGACCTCAGGGCTTCTCATGCCCAGTTCAGCTTTTTTTCCACCAGTTGCTGAGGATCATGGGAGCCATTATGGAATAGCACAAAGACAGTGGCTTACCAGTGAGGAAACGGACCTGAGTAAATGACTCTGCAACTAGCTCTATGACTTTGAGCGAGTCACATTTAACTAAGATTAACCTGGTTAATCTTGTTATTTGTTGAGAATTCAGTTTTTTCATCCGTAAAAAGAGGGGATTAGAATAAGATAGGGCAGCTAGGTGGCGCAATGGAGAGAGTGTGGGTCTGGAGTCAGGAAAATTCATCTTCCTGAGTTCAAATATGGCCTCAGACACTTGACTGTGTGACCCTGGGCAAGTCACTTAACCTTGTTTGCCTCAGTTACCTCAGTAAAATGAGTTGGAGAAAAAAGTGGCAAACTGTTCCAGTATCCTTGCCAAGAAAACCCCAAGTGGGGTCACGAAGAGTTGAACATGACTGAAAAGACTGAAAAACAACAACCAAACTCTAGAAATAGCTACAGGGCACATACAAATGGATGTCACTAGAGAAGTGATATTTACCCAAGCCCTGGACATCCTGAAATAGGACAATGCTTCAGCGTAATTGTTGGTCCTGACTTAGGTAAGACCTTTAACTTTCAAGGTTTGTTCTATGCACAAAGTATTGGGCTTAGCGCTGTGGAGGGACCTGAAGATGAGTAGCACATACCAATCCCTGCCTTCAAACAATGTAGGATTTAGTAGAGGACAAGAAAAATATATAAATATGTAGGATAGGCATCATAAAAGGGGTAACAAAGGCTATGCGGAAGTGATTCAGAGGTATTAATTCATTTATATGAGAACCTTGCCTCATATTTTACAGAAAATAATTGAAACCATTCACCATGAGCTCCTCCTTTTCCCTTCTTCTCTCCTATCACTCAGATGCCTTCTGCCACTCTCTCTACTTCACCTCTGGTTCGCATGAAGTGGCTTTACTCCTCACCAAGACTTACCCCTCTACTTGTTTAAACAACCCCATTCCATCCTTTCTTCTCCTGCTCCCTTTATCATCTCTCCTCCTTCATTTATTTTCAATCTCTCTCTCTTGACTGGTTCATTCCCTATTGTCTACAAATATGCCCATGTCTCCTCCATCCTGACAAAAGCCCACCTGTTCCTTCCATCCCTGCTACCTAATGTCCTGTATCTCTTCTGCCCTTTGTGTCCTCAAAAAGGTCATCCACAATAGATATAGATGACTCCACTTTCTCTCCTCACCCTCTTCTTAATTCCTCACAGTTTAGCTTCCCACCTTATCACTACACTGAAACTTCTTTCTCCAAAGTTACTAATGACCTCTTAGTTGCCAAATCCAGTGACCTTTTGTCCTCATTCTCCTTGACCTCTATGCAGCCTTTGACACTGTTAATCACTCTCTCTTCCTTGATGCTCTCTTCTCTCTAGGTTTTTGGGACACCACTCTCTCCTCATTTTCCTCCTACCTGACTGTTCTTTCCCTGTTTCCTGTGCTAGATCCTTTTCTAGATCATATCTTCTAACCATAGATGTCCCTTAGGATTCTCTCCTGGGCTGTCTTCTCTTCTCCCTCTATACCACTTCACTTGGTGATTTCATCAGCTTCCGTGTATTTAATTACCATCTCCATGCTGATGATTCTCAATTCTTCCTATTCTGCCCCAGACTTTCTGCTGACCTCTAATTTCACATCTCCAACCACCTTTCATACATCTCAAACTGGATGCCCATTATTCATCTTAAACTCGGTATGTCCAAAACGGAATTAATTATCTTTCCCCCAAGTCCTCTCCCACATCCTGCCTTCCCCATCACTGTGGCGGGCAAGGCCATCGTCCCAGTCCAGGCTCACCACCTAGCAATCATCGGAGACTCCTTACTCTGTCTCAGCCCTCATGTCCAGTCTGTTGCCAAGGCCTGTTGATTTCACCTTTGCAATATCTCTTGAGCATGCCCCCTTCTCTCCTCTGACATTGCCACCACTATAGTGCAGGCCTTCCTCACCTCACACCTGGATTATCACAATAATCCACCAGTGGATGGGCCTGCCTCAAGTCTCTCCCTCCTACAATCCATCCTCCATTCATCCACCAAAGTGATTTTCCTAAAGTATCTGATGACGTTAGCTCTCTACCCAATAAACTCTAGTGACTCCCTATTGCCTCCAGGATCAAATGCAAAATGCTCCATTTGGCATTCAAATTTCTTCATAACCTAACCCCCTCCTAACCTTTCCAGTCTTCTTACACATTACTCCCCACTATGCACTCTTGTGACTCTGGTTCTAATTGTTCCACGAACAAGACACCACTCCATCCCTCAGCTCTGGGTATTTTCTCTGCCTGTCCCCCGTGCCTGGAATTCTCTCCCTCCTTTGCTCCACCTACTGACCTTTCTCGCTTCCTTTAAGTCCCAATGAAAATCATGTCTTCTACTGGAAGCCTTCCCCAACCCCTCTTAATTCCTTCTAACAGTACCTTCCCTCTGTTAATCAGTTCCTATTTATCCTGTAGATAGCTTGCTTTGTATATATTTGTTTTCATGTTGTTACCTCCATTAGATAGTAAGTTCTTTGAGGGCAGGGGGTGTCTTTTGCCTGTTTTTATATCCCCAGCTATTAGCACAGTGTCTGGCACAAAATAGGCACTTAAATGTTTATTGACTGATTGATTGACATATGAAAAGATAAATATGTAATTTTCTTGTGTTCAAGATATTAGGAGCACAAAGGGCAGATTCTCTTTGGTACAATAATAGAAAAGTCATGCATAGGATTGCAACTTAATTTATAAATTATGTCTACTTCTAGCAAATATATGTATATGTATATATTAACAATTATAGAGGTTGTCACCTACTCGTAACTCAATTTATAAACCTGTAACAGAATTTTAGAGAGCTATGTGAAGCTCAAAGGTATGCCTATGGTCTTACAATTAGATATTACAATGGATAGGTAGAGTGCTGGAGTTGCAACTTGAATTCTAATACTGCACTAGATATATCGCCTTGGGCAAAGTCATACACCCTTTCTCAGTCTCAATCACCTTATCTGTAAAATGGAGATAATATGTACCTCATGGGGTTGTTTGAAGAATAAAATGAAATAGTTGATGTGAAGTGCTTTCTAAATCTTAAAGCACTGTGTAAATGCTAGCAATTGTTATTTCTATTTTACTATTACTATTAATTAGTTTCAAAAGCAGATATTGAACCTAGTTCTTCCTGCCTCAGCACCCAACACTGTCCGTTTCAATCAATCAGTCAGTCAATAAGCATCCATTTCACTGAGGGAATTGAGGAGATTAGGAAAGGAAGTGGTTAATTACATGAATTCAGTGTATCACACTGCCTTCACCTTGCAACTTGATCCTGCGGCTAGCTTAATTCTCTTTCCATTCACGTATGGGTCTAGTCCAATTTTTCTGTCTTGGAAGAAAACTTTATTCAATTGTGAGAATTGGAAGAAAACCTTATTGCATCGTTTGAACTTAGCCATGCTTGTCTAGGAAGCTACACCCTCTCTACTTGCTGCTTAGAGACCATTAACCAAGGACCTGGGTTATGCTAACCAGAATTCCAGTCAGATCCAAAGACTGATGCAAGTTTTCTCACAATTGTACATCTCAAGCAGCCCATATGTCTTATCTGAAAACTGTCCTGGTACTGATCAATTAGTTATTGCTTCCATGTTCCTTTGATTGTTTACAGACCCTTTGGGGGGAGTAGGACACTCTTTTTCTGAATTCAAGGAATTGTACATTTTGCTCTTCTTCTCCCAACTTGGAAAGTCCCTAAACTTTCCTCCAATTAGATATCAAATTGCCTAATATTTTGTTGTTTCTTTTTAATTAATTGGCTTTATTCGATTGTTTTTAATGCATAAAAGTCTATCTCTCCCTACATTTAGGGTCCAGGCCTAAGCTGAAGAGATATAGTCCCAGTCTATTGGGCACTTGTCATGCATGGCTTGATATATCAATATGCTCAGAAACTCAAACCTTTGTTTCCTCAGTCATTTCATCTTTCATCTACTATATCGCCACATTGCATCATGTGTATTTTTTAATTCTTGGAAATCTTAAAGCTTTATGAGGCAAATTGGATTGGGATGAGCAGAAAGGAGATGAAGAAATATCTGCAATATTTTGGTGCCCCAGTATAGGATTTCAACTGTGAAATGAAGGTCGTAAGACTTGCCTATCTAATTCACAGGGTTATTGGGAAGGGGGCAAATAAAATAAGAAAAATGCAGAGTCCTTGGACAACATGAAGACAAGTTCCTTTTATTAAAAGTCAGCAGAAATAAGAAATGAGGAGCAGATGGACTTCATAGCAATCTGGAGAGTCTCACATGATCTGATGATGAGTGAAGGGAGCAGAACCAGGAGAACATTGTACACAACCACAGGCACATGGCTTCTGCGAAGACTAACTTTGATAGACTTAGCTCTTCTCAACAGCACAAGGTACTAAGACAACTCCAAAAGATTCATGATGGAAAAGGCTATCTACATCCAGAGAAAGAACTACGGAATCTGAATGCAGATTGAAGCAAACTATTTGCTCTCTCTTTTTATTTTATTTTATTTTTGGTTTTGTTACATCTTTCTCATGATTCATTTCATTGATTATAATTCTTCTTTACAACTTGATTATTGAGAAAATAAGTTTAATGTAAAGGTATTTGTGGAACCTATATCAGATTATATGCCATCTTGGAGAGGAGGGGGGAGGAGAGAAAGGGGGAGAAAATTTGGAACTCAAAAACTTGTGGAACTGAGTGTTGTAAACTAAACAAAATTAATTAATTAATTTTTTAAAAGGCAGCAGAAGGGGCAATCTCTCTGACTGTCCCCTATGCCTGGAATGTTCACCCTCTTCCACTCTGACTTACTGACCTCCCTGACTTCCTTTAAGCCCCACATGCTGGAAGCCTTCTTCATTTTAGTGTCTTCCTTCTGTTAATTATTTTCTAGTTTTCCTGTACATAGCTTGCTTTCTATATATTTGTTTGCATGTTATCCCCCTCATTAGATTGTAAGCTCCTTGAAGGTTTGTTGTTCAGTTGTTTCAGTTGTGTCTGACTCTTCATGGCCCCATTTGGGGTTTTTTGGGGCAAATACTGGAGTGGTTTGCTGTTTTCTTCCCCAGCTCACTTTACAAATGAGGAAACTGAGGCAAACAGGGTTAAGTGACTTGCCCAGAATCACACAGCTAGGAAGTACCTGAGGTCAGATCTGAACTCAGGTGTTCCTGATTCCTCCTTGAGGGTAGAGATTGTCTTCTGCCTCTTTTGCATCCCCAGGGCTTAGCACACAATGCCTGGCACATATACTTAATAAATGTTTATATATTTATATATATTTAATTTTATTTAATTCATATTCATATATTTTGATAATACTTAACAAATGTGTATTGATTGCTCAATTGAATCTTGAATAATTTAATAATAATTCGTTGAATGATGTTATATAGCAATATGCAGTCCTTCACAGTTTTCAAAGCTCTTTCATCATCTCATTTCATCTTCCACAAACTGTGGGATGGAAGCAGGTCTGATATTCTTATCTCTGTTTTACAGAAGAGGAAACTGAAGTTCAGGCACTTGGCTCCTCTACTATCCTAGCAGCTGTTATAGCCATCCGAAGCTGTCCAGAATAAAAATCTAACAGTGGTTAGAGCTATGAGTTTGGGAGCTATGCAAGGGAACTCCTCTCTGCCCCAACTCAGCAAGGATTTTTTCCCAGTCCTCCCTTTAGGCGGCCGTGTAGGCATGATTTTTGCCTTGATCGACACCCTCATTTGGCCACTGCAGGACTGGAGTCAGCAGGTGCAGAATGGAGCTCTTTAACCTGCCACTCTATAACTTGAGTAATAGCAGGAAGACAACTGAGGGAAATTGGTCTGAATCCTTGGTCTCAGAGAGCTTTTCTTCAGATAGTAAAGTACATTAGAATTATAAAACAAAAACCAATAGGTTCTATTGGTTATTGTGAGAGTATTTACTACAAAGGCCTTTTGAATTTCCTTATAGGTTCTCAATTATGTGTGGAATGATGAGAGCTGGCAAAAAATCTGACCTCCCAACTAACTGGAACAATTCAGAATCTGTGGATATAAAGGGGCATTGAGAAATTACAGGAGCTCAGGAATTGTGAGAGAGAAATCATCTAGTCCAGTTCATCCCCAAGGACAGGCTCTCTACTAATGCACTGGTGAGGGAGTTGTAAATTGGTCCAACCATTCTAGAAAGCAGTTGGAACTATACCCCCCCCCCAAAATCATGAAACTGTGTAAACCCTTTAACCTGGTGAAACCACTACTGAGCATCTAGTAGAAAAAGGTGAAAAAAGAGAGAAAGGACTAACCAGCATATACAAAAATATTTATAGCAGCACTTTGTATTGTAGCAAACCCTAAAAATAAAGTAGGTTCCCATCAATTGGGGTGTGGATGAATAAACTGAGGTATATGAATGCAAATGGAATATTATTGCACTATAAGAAATAAATACTGAGAGGCAGCATGATATGGCAGATAGAGAATGAGCATCAAACCAGGAAGACCTGGGTTCAAGTCCTGTCTCTGACACCTACTGGTTATGTGACCCTGGTTAAATCACTTAGCCCTCTCAGAGCTCTAGACACCTCTTTAAAACCAAAAGTTTCAGAGGATAGGCTGTTCTGCATAAGAAGGGGTAATCTCTTCAGTGAGAGTATCTTATACCATTGAAATCACAGATACAGTCCCTATTCCTATAACTTTTTTTTAGCCTAAATATTTTAGAAAACCTGAGATTTGTATGAACTGACTCAGAGTGAACAGAACAATTTATTCTATGATTAAAATAATGTAAAACAAATTAACTCTAAAGGTCTTTAGAGCTCTGAGCAATTCAGTGACCAATCATGACCTCAGAAGATTGATGATGAAGTATGTTTTCTACCTCTTGGCAGAGAAGGAATGGACTAGACACAGGGGTGGGGAAACTTTGGCTTTGAGGCCACATGTGGCCCTCTAGGTCCTCAAGGGAGGCCCTTTGACTGAATTCAAACTTCACAGAATAAATCCCCTTAATAAAAGGATTTGTTCTGTGAGATTTGGTTTTGGTCAAAGGGCCACAGTTGAGGACCTAAGGATTTGAGGTTTTTTTAGGTCCATTTGCTTCACTTTGAATCAGTTCCTATAAATTTTTCCATGTGGCTCTGTATTTACAATATTCTTTATGATATTCATCATTTAGTAGTGTTCCATTCCATTATATATGAATATATGCCACAATTCGTTTAGCCATTTCCACAATTGAAGGGCATCTATCAGTTTCTAGTTCTGTCAAAATTGTTACAAAATCCCATTTTAAATAGTGATGTTGGGCAGCTAAGTGGTGCAGTGGAAGAAGTGCTAGTCCTGGAGTTAGAAAGACTCTTCTTCATGAGTTCAAATCTAGTCTCAGACACTTACTATCTGTGTGACCCTGGGCAAATCACTTAACCCTGTTTTCCTCAGTTTCCTCATCTATAAAATGAGGTAGAGAAAGGAACGACAAATCACTCCAGTATCTTTGCTAAGAAAACATGACTGAGGGGGCAGGTAGGTGGCACAGTGAGTAGAGCACTGGCCCTGGAGTCAGGAGGACCTGAGTTCAAATTCGGCCTCAGACACTTGACACATGTGTGACCTTGGGCAAGTCACTTAATCCCAACTACCCTGCCAAACACCCCCCCCAAAAAAGAAAACATGACTGAAACAACTTAACAACCACAACTGGAAATTGGTCTTCTATACACAAAGTATTTCATTTATTCATGACCTAAGGGAAGTTACACTCTTAGCCAACCTTTACCTAAGTAGGGTATGTAACAACAATGTTAGTTGCAGCTACTGTGGAGGTGTAAGGCCAATAACACCAGCACACAGGAGGCCTGCTAGCACAGGTTCTTTGATCTGCTTTTCTAAAGGAAAGCAACTTTAAAGGGTTAACAATCTTACTGTAATTAAACATACATATATCATTCCCTTAGTTCAGGAGAAAAAGTCAGGACCCTGAACTTCAGAGCAAATACAAACAGAAATTATAAACAGAGAAAATAACGCAAATCAACAGACAGGCTTCTAACTGTCTGACCATAGCAATACATACATAGTTACCAGAGAGAGAACCACCAACATCCGGGTTTTCAAATCTGGGGGGCTCCTTAAGAAAGAAACATACTTTTATAAACACGACCAATGTATTGATTTATTTTACTTGACTATTTGTAATGATTATAAGGGAGAGTTTCCATTGGAGGGAAGAGGGAGCTGGTTGGTTTTATGGTCCAGGTTTGACTGGCTGGTAGTTCAGGTTCAAGACTGAAGCCAACCAATCGATCAACAAGCCTTTATTATAAACTGTTTACTATGTGACAGATGCCATGCTAAACTCTGAAGATACAAAGAAAAATAAAAAATAATCCCTCCCCTTGAGGAGTTTATATTTTAATGGGGGCAATGACATATGTATATCAGGACATTCAGTACAAACACAGAGTAGATAGAAGGGGACTATAGAGGAGGTGGCAGAAGCAATTGGAGAGATAAGGAAAAGCCTCTTGCAGGAGGTGGTAATTGATCTGAATCTTATATGAAAGCTAGGGATTCTGATAACTGGGAATTGGGAAGGGAAACATTGCAGGTATGAAAAACAGCCTGCACAGGAACACAAAGAGAGGTGAGAGGCAAGTAGTATTGCTAGACAGTAGTTGGGATAGAATGAAAAAGGACTAGAAAAATAAGGAGGGGACAGGTTATGAAAGGCTTTAAATGCTAATAAAAAACTTTATATTTGATTCTGGAGATAATAGTTTACTGACTAGGGCAGGTGACATAGTAAGACCTAAGCTTTACGAAAATCGCTTTGGCAGCTATATGGAGGATAAGATTAGAGTAGTGAGAGACTTAAGACAGGGAGACCATTTAGAAGGATATTGCAATGGTCTAGGTCAGAGGTGGTAAAGGCCTGACTTAGGGTGACTGTGTAGGTGGAGAGAAGGGGACATATGTGAAAGATGTTATAGAGAATGAAATGATAAGATTTGGCAACTGATTAGATATGGAGCGAGAGACAGAGACAGAGAGATAACATTGAAGTTGTGAATCTGGGTCACAAAGGATGATGGTACCATGGACAGTTATAGGAAAGTTGAGAAGAGGGGAGGGTTTGGGGTAAAAGATGATTAATTCTGTTTTAGACGTATTGATGTTAAGATGTGTGGGGGACATCCAGTTCAAGATATACTTGGATATAGACTGGGCATCATCTTCGTAGACACGATAATTGAACCTGTGGGAGCTGATGAGATTATTAAGTTCTAAAATAGAAAGAGAAAACAGAAAATAGCCCAGGACAGAGTCTTGGGGGATACCCACAGTTAGTGGATGTGACATAGATAAAGACCCAGCAAGAGAGACTGAGGAGTGGTCAGACGAGAGGTAAGCCAGAGATAGAACAGTGTCACCAAAAGCCAGAGAGCAGATGGAATCCAGAAAGTAAAGGCAATGGAAAGTGAAAAGGCTCCTAGCTTTGGAAATTGAGAAAAGATCAGTTTCAGTTCACTGATGAGGTCAGAAGCCAGAATGCGGAGAGTTAGGAATAGAGTAAAAGAAAAGGAAGTGGAGGCACAGATTGTAAATGGCTATTTCAAGAAGTTTGGAGAGTTGGAAAAATGTAGGACAACGCTGGCAGTTTGGATTTAGTGAGAGATTTTTTTTGCATTTTTTTTTGTTTTTGTTTTTTTAAAGGTGATAGAGGCATGAGCATGTTTGTAGGCAGCACAGAAGGACCCAGCAGATAAAAGAGAGACAGAAAATTAGAGAAAGAGTGGTGAATGATAGTAGGAACAATCTGCTAGAAAATATAGAAGGATGTGGAACCAAAGTTATTTATAGAGTGGTTGAGAAGGGCTGCTGCATAATTAAAGATAGATGTGAAGAAGGAGATGGTGGAAAATAATGTCTGAGGGATATGAGATGAGGAGAAGGAGGAGGAGAAAAGAGAACCTCTCAGAGAATGGCCTCAGTGTTTTCAGTAAAGCATAAGGAAGGCAAAGTCCTCAGGAGAGCAGGTGGGGATAGGGAGGAGCATGAGGACTTTGAGATTAGGAAGTGTTGGAACAGGTGAGTGAGATAGGGATTCACTTAGAAAGGAGCAGCAGGATTGCCTTACTGCAGTGAAGGTCCAGTTTAGATTAGCTGGCATAAATTTGTTTCGGACCTGTTCAGCATGACGCTGGGATTTCAATCTAGCTCCATTCAGTAGCATGTGAGTAAGAGAGAAGTAGAAAGATGGTGGAGGTAATATAGGCTCGGGTTGGGCAAGGAACGATCACCAATAAGAGAGAGGCAAAGGACTTAGAAATAGAGGATAGTATAGAAATGAACTGGTTCCCCAAGGGGTTAGAACTGGGAAGAAAACACAGAACACAGTTGGTAACCTGAGGAAAAATATCTAGGTCATGGTGAGTATGTCATGGAGAAGTCATGGTGATAAGTAGGTTTAGGAGAGATAGAAAGAGAAAAGATTATGATCAGATAAGGGAATTTAGAGTTCTTGAACATGGAAGTGGAACTCTTGTGGGTGATGGCAAGATCAAGGGTATGATCATCCCTGTGTTTTAATGAAATAGAGTGTAGGAGTAGGTCATGGGAGTTAAGTAGATTGAGGAATTCATAAATTGGGGGGTTTGAGGAAAGCTCAACATGCATGTTAAGGTCCCCTAGGATGAGAGAAGGAATAAAGGTGAAGAGAAAGATGATAAGTCAGGCACTGAACTCCTCAAGAAAGGAGAAAGAAGACATTACAAATTAGCAGATAATAGCTACTAGAATTTGGGTTGGGTGATAAATTTAGTTAGAACAAACCCCAAAGAATGAAAGGTTGCTGAGTTATGGTGATAGAGGGAAATTCTGGAAATGGCAATGGGATATAAAGAGTATTCTGACTTCTCCAGCGATGGCACAGATGGGAAAGGGAGATGTGACTGAAAGTGCAATCAGTTTAGAAAGGGTAGCCAAACTGTTGGTGAAGCTGTGAACTGATCTAACCATTCTGGAGAGAGCAGTTTGGAACTATACCCAAAGGACCATAAAACTGTGCATACTTTTTGATACAGCAATACTACTACTAGGTCTATATCCCAAAGATATCCAAAAAAAGGGAAAAGGACCTATTTGTGCAAAAATATATATAACGGCTCTTTTTTATGGTAGCTAAGAATTGGAAATCAAAGGAATGCCCATCAATTGGGAAATAGCTAAAGAAGCTCTGGTATATGATTGTGATGGAATATTATTGTGCTATAAGAAATGACAAGCAGGTTGATTTCAGAAAAACCTGGGAAGACTTGTATGAATTGATGCAAAGTGAAGTGACCAGAACCAGAAAAATATTGTACACAGTAATAGCAACATTGTATGATGAAGAACTGTGAGTGATTTAGCTATTCTCAGCAATACAATGATGTATGACAATCTCAAAGGACTAATGATGAAGCATACTATGCATGTCCAGAAAAAGAACTAATGTTATTTCAATACAGACTGAAGCATGCTATTTTTCACTTTCATTCTTTTTTTCTTTTATTCAAGTCTTCTCATACAAAATGACTAATATGGAAATGTTTTACATGATTGTGTCTGTATAATCTATATCTGATTGCTTACCATCTCAGGGAGGACTCGGGAGAGTCCTTTTCTCTCTCTTTTTCTTTTTTATGTCTTTGAGATATGCTGGATCAAAGGGTATGCACAGTTTTATAGTCCTTTGGGCATAGTTCCAAATTGCTCTGTAGAATGGTTGGATCAATTCACAACCAACTTCACCAACAGTTTGGCTACCCTTTCTGATACTAATTGCACTTTCACTCATACATCCCTTTCCCACCAGTGACACTACTGATTGTTGCAGAGAACTCAGAATACTCTTTGTATCCCATTGCCATTTCTAGAATTTCCCTCTATTACCATAATTCAGCAATTTCTCATTCTTTGGGGTTCATTCTAACCAAATTTATGACCTTAATCAAATTCTTTTTCTATGGTTTCATATTTTATTATTTAATATTTTAGTTTTCAACATTGATTTCCATAAGATTTTGAGTTACAAATTTTTCCCCTTTTCTACCCTCCCCCCCACTCCAAGATGGCATATATTCTGATTGCCCCACTCCCCAGTCAGCCCTCCCATCTGTCACCCCACTCCGCCATCCCTTTTCCCCTTACTTTCTTGTAGGGCAGGATAGATTTCTATGTCCCATTCTTTATATATCGTATTTCTCAGTTGCATGCAAAAACAACTCTTTTTTTTTTTGAGCATCTGCTTTTAAAACTTTGAGTTCCAAATTCTCTCCCCTCTTCCCTTCCCACCCACCCTCCCTAAGAAGGCAAGCAATTCAACATAGGCCACACATGTATCATTATGCAAAACACTTCCACAATAATCATGTTGTGAAAGACTATTTTTCCCTCCATCCTATCCTGTCACCTTTTATTCAGTTTTCTCCCTTGACCCTGTCCCTTTTCAAAAGTGTTTGCTTTTGATTACTTCCTACCCCATCTGTTCTCCCTTCTATCATCCCCCCTTCTTTATCCCCTTCCTCTTACTTTCCAGTGGGGTAAGATACCCAATTGAGTGTGTATGTTATTCCCTCCTCAAGTCAAATCCAATGAGAGCAAGGTTCACTCATTCCCCATCCCCTGCCCCCTCTTTCCTTCCAACAGAACTGCTTTTTCTTGCTACTTTTATGTGAAATCATTTACCCCATTCTATCTCTCCCTTTCTCCCTCTCTCAATATATTCCTCTCTCACCCCTTAATTTAATTTTATTTTTTTATATATCATCCCTTCATGTTCAACTCACCCTGTGCCCTCTGTCTATATATATATATATATATTCCCTTCGAGTACCCTAATACTGAGAAAGGTCTCATGAATTGCACACATCATCTTTCCATGTAGGAATGTAAACAAAACAGTTCCACTTTATTAAGTCCCTTATGATTTCTTTCTTGTTTACTTTTTCATGCTTCTCTTGATTCTTGTATTTGAAAGTCAGATTTTCTACTCAGCTCTGTTCTTTTCATTGAGAAAGCTAGAAAGTCCTCTATTTTATTGAAAATCCATATTTTGCCTTGGAGCATTA
>JAQQSZ010002632.1:0-14700 GCA_028646595.1 Phalanger gymnotis
GGGGACACAAGTGGACTCAAACTAACATACTAAGAGGAGGCAAATTCTCTGGAGTGAATAAGGACAGATTGTAGCCTTCCCACAGACAGGAAATTCTAGACTCAGAGCTGGAAGGAATCACAAAGGTCATCCAATGTCCCACCCCATACATGAGTTCTCTCCACCACCTACTTAAAGGAGGTCATCCAGTCTCTTCAAATACTTCCAGTGACTGAGAACTCAGTGCAATGAGGTGCCTGACCCTTACCCCATCTTCTTTCTACCTATCAAAATTCCCTCCATCTTTCAAAGTCTGGCTCAGCCTTCTTGAATAAGGGTTCTTAACCTGGGATCTATAAAAAGATCTCAAGGGGCCTTTGACTCAGATGGGGAAAAAATGACACCTATTTTTACTAAGCTCTAATTAAAATTTAGCATTTCCTTCAATGATTAAAAACATTGTCTGAAGAGTCCGTAGGCTTCACAAGCCTGCCAGAGGAGTCCAAAAAAGGATAAGGACCTCTTTTCTATGAAGTAATCTCTGACCCACCCACCCATCGCATACTCACCTACAGCCTGAGGTGCTCCATTGGCTATCTGTCCCATATTCTATGTCTAATGACTTTTTTATTGTCATCTGTGTGTGATTCTTGTTTCTCCAACCAAAAGGAGGAGGTCTTAAGATTAAGAACAGTGTCCTCTCCTTCTCCTGTCTCCCACAGGGCATGTCTAGGAATAAAGCTATGGAGATTTTCACTAATTTCTGTTGCCTGTGTTGGAAGCTATCAAGGAATTCTCCCTTTAGCCAAGGAAGGGGAGTCAGGACATTTTTACACAAGTTGCTGTCCAAAGGCCAGGTGGGGTTTGGCCTTCAACTTAGTTAACAATCCAGATAGGACCTGAGTGTCATTGACCCAAGATAGGAGGCAGACCAGCTAGATGGAGAGGTGTCTAGACTCCTGGAGTCAGGAATACCTGAGTTCAAGTCTAGTCTCAGACACATGGTAGCAGTACAAACCTGAACAAGTCATTTAACCTCTGTTTACCTCAGGTCCCTACCTGTAAAATGAGGGTGATAATAGTACCTACCTCCAAGGGTTGTTGTGGGGATCAAATGAGATAATATTTATAAAGGGCTTATACCTGGCACATAGTAAGCATTATATAAATGTTAGCTAGTAAATATTATTTACACTTAACAAAAGAAAGTCTAAGGGGAAGTGGCACTGAACTCAGTCTAACCCTACTCTCTGACCAGATGGTTTCAAACATCAGGAGAACCTATGGAAACATCTTCTGGTGCCCACTATCCCTTTTATTAATCCAGTCTCTTTCTCTTTAAGGTAGCCAGGCCTTTGACACTAAACCTTTTGCCAGAAGCTATGCCAATTCAGAAGGGACTTGAAATAGCTGAAAGGGATGCAGGCCAGGTGTCCAGTGCCTAGAAGAATGGCCTCATCCCAAGGACCTGCAGAGGCGTGAGTGCATATCTTATGGCTGAGCAGTAAATCTTCTAACTACAATTGCCCTGTGAGCAGAGTTGGGCCCTATGAGGAGAGATTGAAAGGAGGATCTGGTCCTCAAGAAGCCCCCAGTCTCATGGCCAAGAAATGATTTGGCCTTCAGGAATTGAAATCATGGGGCACCTAAATGCTACTGGAGCTAAAGAAAAGTTTCCCATTTCTGCTCCCCAGCTCACTGGGCTCCTGCCCCTCTCTCCAGCCATCTCACTTCAATAGAAAGATGAAGAAGAAGAAAAAAGGAGAGGAGGTAGGTGATATAGACAGACATTGCTGGGTAAGGCCCATTTGTAGAGAGAGAAGGAGGAGAGACAGGAACAAATCAGTCCTGGAGAGAGAGGACAAATTCCTTACCCTGCAACCATCCAGGCTGTCCTGGGCTGGAGCCCTGCTTCCCTCTGCTATTTCGTGGGTTCTGCAGTTCTAGAATTTATTCACAGCCATTTTTATAGGTGTTTGGAGGGACCTGGGGGGAGCTCACGCAAGTCCCTGCTTTCCAGCCGCCATCTTGGCTCTGCCCCTAGAGAGATGACAAATTCACAAGCTCCAAAGACATTTATTTATCAAAGCTGGGAATTTGATGAATTGGGAGAAAAAAAACACATCATTCACTAGCATAGTCATGTAGGGAAAGGTTGCATTATGTAATACATAGACTTGGCCTCAGAATCAGGAAGACCTGGGTTCAAATCCTACTTCTTATATGGACTGGCTGGGTGAGCCTGGACAAGTCCTTTAATTTACCAGTGCCCCCAAATGACTCTAAGACTGTAAATTATACAGCAAGTGCAGATATGTATTGGTAGAAAAAGTGCCCTCAACAGGAATTCCCTATGAACATGGTCCCAAAAATGGGGGTGGAGGTGGGGAGAGGAATGGACAACTCTGGAAGAAAAAACCATCTTCCTCTATTTCCTGGTAGTGACTGATTAATAGAGCAGGCAGCCCTGTGGGGGAAGCATGAGGTGGGAAAAGGAGGACCAGACAGGACAGGACAAGAGAGGAAAGGACAGGACAGGAGAAATAAAAGACAAGAAAGAAAGACAAGATGGAAGGAGGAAAGTTAGGGAAGAAAAAGAAGAGAAGAAGGGAAAAGAAAAAAGTAGGATAAGAAGAAAGAAAAAGAGAGAATGAGCAGGGAGAAAAAGATAAGGGGAAGAAATGAGAGAAAAGGAGGGAGGAGGAGGTAGAAGAAAATGAGGTAGAAAGATGGAGGAAAGAAGAGAAGGAAGAAGAGAAAGGGAGAAGGAAGGAGGGGGAAGGAAGTAAAGAAAGATTTGGGAGGAAGGGGAAGCAGAAAGAAAAGACGAAAAGATAATGGAGGAGAGGAGGAAGATGAGGAGGTAAAGGGTAGGTGAAGTAGAAGAAGATGAAGGAAAGAAAAAAAGGAGAGGAAAAGAGAAAGGAGGAGGAGAAAGAGGGAAATGAGAGGAAGGAGAAAAAAAGATGAAGGCAGTAGGAAGTGGAAGGAAGAAGAGTAAGAAGAGGAAAGAAAGGGAAAAGAAGCCTGGGGGGTGGAGAGAAGGATGAAAGAGTTTGAGGAAGATGAACAAGGAAGAAAAGGAAGAATAGAAGGGAAGAAGAGGGAGGAAAAGAGGTG
Organism: Phalanger gymnotis; assembly: GCA_028646595.1. Taxonomy (NCBI): domain Eukaryota; kingdom Metazoa; phylum Chordata; class Mammalia; order Diprotodontia; family Phalangeridae; genus Phalanger; species Phalanger gymnotis. The sequence goes on from JAQQSZ010002632.1 coordinate 3,100, forward strand.
GAGAAATGGGAAGTCTTGAAAGAATAGGATTCCTCTATGCTACAGTCTCCTTAGCATTAGAAAAGATGAATGAGAAGCTGAGCAGAGATTAACAGTGAGTGTTCCCATGACACTTCTTCCTAAGGAGGCATCTGGGGAGATGGTGGGTGTTGAAATCCAGTCACATGATCTGCAAATGAGGAGGAGTGGGCTGTTGAGTTCCAATCTCTCCTCTCTCCCTCTCTCCCAGGAATCCCTGCTCATGGGATGGGCTTTAGGCATTGGACATCCAGCCTCAAGAGGAGAAGAGGTGAATTCTGTAGGCTAAGGGCTAAGGGAAGGAAGGAATCCCTATTACCAGGGCTTCAGGGCAAAGAGAAGAGCCGCTGGAAAACAATGAATAAGCTAATGAGTCTGAAGGCAAGAGCACAAAGAATGGCTGGGGATAAGGCTTCAGAGCAGGTTAATAAGGCAGGACCAGAGTTGTGATTAAGAGCGAATTCCAAAGCTGCTCAGTGAGGGATTTGCTTTGGAGAAATCAGACTTGAATTAGAAATACAAGAAAGCAAACAAATGTAACCCTTGTAGCAGAAGGTCTCATGACACGAAAGACCCAAGTGCACATTGGGGGATTTTCTCACTCTCTTGGCTCGTAACCCACAGCCAAGAAACTCATGAAATTGTGAACATGATACCTTGGTAAACCATCAGCACCTTCCCATCGGCAAACACACAGCTCATGTTGTTATCAAAGCAGATTTTATAAATATGGACAATGATAGGGGGTGGAGCTTGGAGGATTATTTCATCTGATTGCCTTATTTAATGGACATTTTATGGAAACATGACCCAGGAAAGTGATATAGGCCCAAGGTTAGTGGCAAAGGTAGGAGGGCTATTGACTCCATATCCACTCATTTTTCCACTTTATTAAAAGGGGGAAAACAAAACAGAGATTTCCTCACCATTCAACAAACATCTTTTAAGTCAATACTACACCCAAGGCTCAGTTGATAGAATGCCAGGGCCTAAAGTCAGGAAGACTCATCTTCCTGAGTTCAAATCCAGCCTCAGATATGTACTAGCTGTGTGACCTTGGGCAAGTCACTTAACCCCTTTTGCCTCAATTTCATTTTTCACTCAATTTTCATCTGTAAAATAAGCTGGAGAAGGAAATGGCAAAACACTCCAGTATCTCTGCAGAGAAAACCCCAAACGGAGTCACAAAGAGTTGGGCATAAGTGAAATGACTAAACAACAAAAACAAATGCCCAAGGCCAAAGGCAGTCACAGAATCACAGAATTGGAGCTAAGAAGGGGCCTCAGCTGTCATCTAGTCCAATCCAAGTAGTCATCCAGTATGGTGCAGTGGGTAGAAGTCACAGGACCTCAGTTTAAGACTTACCTCTGATGCATACCGACTGTGTAAGCTTGGATAACACCACAGTACTCCTGATCCCCCCAGCCCACCAGCCCACCCCAGAACTCTAAGTTACAGGTGATTCACCAATTCAAATTGCCATAGGGAGCCAATGAAGACACAGGCGTGGGCCAGTGTACAAAGCACCGAAGACAAAAACAAAGACTGGACAACAGTCAGGCTCAAAGTTAAATCCTCAATGTCACAATCTCAAATATGATGGATGCTCTGTATCACTCTACTTTGCTCCTTGACAGCATGAGAAGGTGGGAAAATGGGTGTGTCTGTATCTGCCTCTTTATGTCTCTCTGTGTTTCTATCTCTGTTGTCAGTCTCTCTGTGTTTCTGTCAGTCTATGTCTCTGTCTCTTTCTCTCTCTTCCTGCTGTTCCACAGCTGCCCAGGCCAGGAAAAGTCTCCATTTCTCCAGGCTTTCAGTACAATCTGTCTTGTACAACATGAAAATAAAACTCTAGTCATTCTTCTCTTGGGTTGTTACTTCTGCCCTCCCAACTCCCCATTCCCCCATTTTCTCCCCAGTCTCCACCCATTCCCCATTGCTGTGTGTGCCTCTGGGTGAGAAGAATGTTTGTTTTTCCCAATTAATCAAGTGAGAGAGAAAAGAGAAATGAGAAAAGCTCATAGGAAGGTAGGAGTGAGGGGAGAGAGGAGGCAGGTAATTTGTAATGATAAAGATCCAAGGAAAAAAGAAATAAAGACCACCAACAAAACATTTTGAAAGCATACGGAAGAAAATAAAAAGTTCTAAAGCAGACACAAAGAAACATCAATTTTGTTACTTAAATGGTAATGTAATATATGTTTTAAGAAATGTAGCAAGTTCGCAATTTCATATAGAACCCTCTTTTAATTCTTCTCTGTATACTAAAATGTTTATTTTTGCTGATTATTGTTAAGTTCACAATGAAAAAAATTAAATTATAGATTTGGAGACCTGGATTGAACCTTAGAGAGCGTTTATTCTGGTCAAGTCACTTAACCGCTGTTTGCTGTTTGCTGTTTCCTCATCTATAAAATGGGGATAATAACAACACCTACCTTGCAGGGCTGATGTGAGAAGCAAATGAGATCCAATTGCAAAGCACTTAGTACAGAGCCAGGCATAGAACAGGCACTATTGATCATAGCTATTAATGTTATTGTCATTACAGAAAAGGGAACTGAGTCTCAGAGAATCCCCTGAGGTGAAAAAAGTAGCTGGGATAAGAACTCAGGGCCAATGATTTCAAATAGAGTGCTTCTGCCCAGCTAAAACCCTCTGAGGAAACAAGAGAGACCTTGTAAGCGTGGTAATGATAAAGGAGCTAGCTAAGGGTATCCCAGGAAAAGCAGAGCTAACTGGAAGTAAATCCTTCCAGGCACGAGGTAAAGACTGGTATGACCCAATAATGCTTGTATGCTGGGGGAATTTATGAGGTGAGAGAAGGCTTTGATCAATGAGAAAGAAAATGGGGACCAAATTTCTACAAGGAGAAAGCATTCAAGTCTTTTCACAGTCTGACATTACATGCACCTCTACAAACTTCTGCCCCCTCCTTCTTCAGTGTACCTTTCTAGCCAGATTGAGCTCTTCACTGACCCCCACCTCGTTGACCTCCTTCCCACTCTGACACACAATCCCACAGGAATTATCAGGGCCAATCATTTTTCCCCGATCACTGAGACTTAAGCAAATGTCTTCTATCCCCCTCAAAGTGGTACCAGTGGGTAAGTCCCCTCTCTACTGAGAGATGTCCTTCCCTGAAACCTCATCAAGTTAATTATGGAGCTTCCCTGATCAACTCCGTCTACATACTCAATGCTCATTTTTTCTTCTAAACCTGGAATGCCCTTCTCCTCCTCTTCTTATCCAAAATTTACCCATCCTTCAAGACTCAGTGAGGCCCCATGTTCTCCAGGAAACCCTCAACAAGTATTTTTAAAATTTTTTTCTTAATTCTGAACTTAAGCACCAAAAAGAAAAAAATAGCATTTCCATGTATAGGGTAGAACAGAAAAAAAGAGAATTGTACATGAAACTGTGAGTATTGTATACAGTTTGTTTTACCTTTTAAGAATATGATAAATTCAACATTTAACTTTCAAAGCTATTCTGCTTGCCTATGTCTCTTTCTAGCCTTCTGTTCTTGTGCGTGTGTGTGTTTAAATGCTTTGATGACTTTCTTCCTTTTACTTTTTATAACTCTGCCACTCTGTCTCCTAGAAGAACCCCTTAGAGGGTGAACCCACTAACCTCTCAGAACAGCCCATCCCATTTTTGGACAACTAGCTCTAATTTCAAGGAAATTAGCCCATATTGCTGATCCAACATCTGCCTCCTTTCTATCTATTACTCTTTGTTCTGCCTTCTGGAGCCAGAAAGAGCAAAGCCATAATCTCCTGTACACAAGGCAAGCCTTCAGATAGTTAAAGAGAGCCATAATTTTCCCTTCGGTCTTTGTTTTCCAACCTAAACAACCTTTGATCTTTCAACCCATTCTTATGTAGCATAATGTCTACTCCTTTCATCATCCTGGTCACCATCCTCTATATATGCTATCTGTCAATGCCATCTCCCTTAAAATGGGGCCTCCAGAACTGAACGCCCTAAGAGGTATTATCTGACCAGGGCAGAATGCACTAAGATTATGAACTCCTAGCATAATGCAATGAAAAGAATGCTGAATTTGGAGTCCCAGGAATGGAGTTCAAATCTTGGCTTTGCCACACATGACCTTAGAGAAGACACCTCATCTTTCCCATTTGTAAAATAAGAGAAGAGCTACATGGTTTTTTAAAAGATCCCTCCCTGTATCTGTGACCCTGGACACCATCTTCTGTTTATGTAGCTTAAGATTAGGGGTGGGGAATCGAGTGAGAACTTTGAATTTCAGAGTCTTAGAGCTGCAAATGATCCTTTAAAAGGAGGATGATGGGCTAACCGATCTCCAAGCTCTCTCCCAGCTCTAAATCCGATAATCCTTTTAGGTCATCCATCCTGGTCGTTTATGCCTTTCTGCAAGTGACTATATGAATCAATGATTTGCAGACTTCATTAGTTTAGTGAGACTTCTGTGCCTCCCTTTCCCCCTGACCCATTTCCAGAGGTCTCTTGTGCTCTCAGGAGATGCTGAAAAAACAAATTTCTTAGGACACAAAAAATTTAAATTGGAAAAATGCCTACTTGGCAGAGAAGGACTGTGCCAGGGAAATCCTAGGCTGCCCTCAGCTGGGGAGAATATTCAGAAGCACACCTTGAGACAAGAAATCCCTACCCAGCCATATGAACCTATGATTATTCCTGAGGGGGAGTGTCTTTGGTCTGACTGTGACTGTGTACTGACAGAAGCCAGAAATGGTGGGGTTGGGGATGGAATCGAGGTGGATAAGAAGGCTGCTTGCAGTGATTCCAGCCTGAGTGATTGGTTCTCCTGGGTCTGGAAGGAAGGGGATGGGAGGGGGAGATAGGCAGACGCTACATGGATGAAAGGACTAAGCTAAGGAAGACTTGAAAGACAGGGAGAGGAGTCAGAGCTCTGTGATGAGTTACAGAGGAGCCCTGCTTTTGAAGACTAAAAGAAGCCTTACTGAGAAAAATCCTGAGCAAACCAAGGAGGGGAGGGGACTTTGACACTTGCACTTGGAAAAGCCTGGATATTCAAGGACTACAGAATGAAAGTTAGATCACCTGCCCTCTGAGATCCCTTCCAAGAAGTCCATCCTGGGGAACACTCCAAGTTAACATCTTAGCCTTTCTTTTCCATTAAGAGCATACAACCCCTATCCCACCCACCACCACCAATTCTTCCCCCTATTTCACACAGACATACAGACACACACACACACACACACACACACACACACATGCACACACACATACCACACCACACCACACCACACCACACTACACTATACTACACTAAAAAAAATCTCATGTGGAGTCAGAGAGAGTCATCCATAGAATTTCAGTGTGATGGAGCTGAAAGGGACCTTAAGGACCACCACATTGTCAACAACTCATACTGGCCATCTCCTATGTTCTCAGTCTGTTGCAGGAAATGCTGGGGTGAGATGAAAGGATAGTGGAAAGAAAAGATTGAGTCTTTTCTCGTCAGATACAAGACAGTTTCTGATAAGTGTTGAAAGGGTCCAAATGCCCTCCTGAAAGTAGTAGAGGTTAAGGGATTGGATTGAATGGCTCCCTTTCGATGCTGAGACTCTGAGATGCCATAATTGAGTGAGTGATACAAGGACAGAGGAGTTAAGACAAGAGGGAGATCAATGAGGACTAGAATTACAGTCTCGGCTTTGGAAGAGACCTTAGAGGTTAATTCTACTCCAGCCCCTATTTGAACAAGAATATGTGTGTATGTATGTATGTGTATGTGTGTATATATACATATATGTATATTTATATGTATACACATAGAGAGAGAGATACTTAGAGACAGAACTTAAAGACAGATACTTAGAGACAGAGATGAGCAGAGATAGACAGAGAGACCAAGACTGAGAAAGCAGAGAATGAGAGACCATGACAGAGATAGGAAGGAAGGAAGGAAGGAAGGAAGGAAGGAAGGAAGGAAGGAAGGAAGGAAGGAAGGAAGGAAGGAAGGAAGGAAGGAAGGAAGGGAGGGAGGGAGGGAGGGAGAGAGAGAGAGAGAGAGAGAGAGAGAGAGAGAGAGAGAGAGAGAGAAAGAGAGAAAGAAAGAGAGAAAGAAAGAAAGAAAGAAAGAAAGAAAGAAAGAAAAAGAAAGAAAGAAAGAAAGAAAGAAAGAAAGAAAGAAAGAAAGAAAGAAAGAAAGAAAGAAAGAAAGAAAGAAAGAAAGAAAGAAAGAAAGAAAGAAAGAAGGGAAAAAAAAAACATTTACTAAGCCCTTAGCATAAGGAGGGCACTGGTGCTGTGGTAAGCCTGGAGATACAAATTAAGTGAGATTTCCCTACCTTGCAGAAGCTCCCATTCTGACAGGATGAGACAACAGAAATACGTTAAAGGGAAGCTGAAAAGGATACCATATAGCCCATGTGGCAGCAAGTTTAGAGATGGCCAGGAAGCACATGTGCTGGAGGCCTGGTTCCAGGTAAGATAAGTTGAAAGCATACTTATAAGAGACCAGGCTGATTCTAGGCATAGAGGCCAAGGTTCCCATGGGAAGGAGATGGGGTTGATAGCCAGAGTAGAGGCAGCATGGAAAGGAGGAAGCTTTCCATGGAAAGACCTCCATCAATAAGAACTGACTACCTCCTGAGTCAGCCCATCCCACTTTTGAACAGCCTTCATTGCTTAAGTTTATCCTAGAATGCTCTAAATCATGAATAATAAAAGAAATGCAAATCAAAACAACTGAGGTTTCACCTCACATGCTGCAAATTTGCAAATATGACAAAAATTGACAACAGTCAATGTTGGAGGGATTGTAAAATGATAGGCACACTAATACATTGTTTGAGGAACTGTGAAATGGTACAGCCCCTTTGGAAAGCAATTTGGAATTATGCAAATAAAGTGACTAACATGCCCATAGCTTCTGAATGAGAGACTCCATTACTGGGCTTATATCTCAAGGAAGTTTTCAATAAAAGGAGAGTCCCTATATACTCCAAAATATTTATAGCAGCACATTTTGTGATAATGAAGAACTGGAAACAAAGTCGATGCCCATCAACTGGGGAATGGCTAGACAAACTGTGGTACATGAAGGTAATGGAATATTAGCATGCTATAAGAAATAAAGTGTATTGAATACAGAGACAAATGGAAAGATCTATAGAAATTGATGCAGAGTGGAGGAAGGAAAGCTTTAGAAAATATAAACATTAACTAGGACAATGTAAATGGGAAAAATCATGAGACACCAGAGAATCAAAAGAAAATATAACAAATTTACAAGATCAAGCAGGATTCACCTGGAGAGACATGAGAGGACCACCCCCCAGGCTACCCCTTCATGCACGTGGGAGGTCCACAGGTGTTACTCATCGCACGTGTTCAGACTTTTTCAATGTATCCATCAGTTGTACTGACTTTTCTGTCTCTAAAAAATAACACATGTCATGTGGGATGACTTTCTGGGAGAGGGATACTAGGGATAACTATGGTGAGGTAAGAACAGAAAATGTCAATAAAACTTATTTTTAAAAAGAGGAAGAAGAAGTCTATCCTGATATCACACTTAAAACTGCCTCTTGGCAGCTTTTGTCCATGATTCTGAGTTCTGCTTTTAAGACCAAGCAAAACCAATTTAGTGTCTTTTCCACAAGACAGATCAGATGAGATAACAGATGTAAAATGCTTTACAAACCTTAAAGCTCTCTATAAATGCCAGCTATTAGCTATTATTAAAACAGCTCTTTAAATATGTGGAAATGGATATGATATCCTCCACTGTCTTCTCTTCTCCAGGCGAAATACTCCCAGTTCGTTGACCAACCATAACAGCAAAGACCTCCTGGAGGAGGTGGGGCTGGCATCAGCTCTTGAGGAAATGAGGAAGGGTGGACAGCATCATGGCATGAGCTAAAATGCATAGATGGTAATAAGCTTGGACTATTTGTGGGATAAGAAGGAGCTTGGCCTGGTGGGAGCATCCATGTTGAGGTGCAAGAGAATATGTGAATGAAGAAGGTATGTATCATCACTGCCTCCTCCAGGGATGGCTTAGGGCCCTAAAGGCCTCCCTCAGATCAGTGGAGAGGCCCTCTACTCTACTCCCTCCCAACTACAAAGATACCAAATGATAGCAGATTTGAGTGGAATAGATCAGGGAGCAACAAAAGGGGGAAATCATGTATGTGTGGCCAACTAAAGGTCTTTAAGTCCTGCTTTAATGAATGAGGGGGTGAATAATTAGCACATTCAATGTCGATGGATAAATAGGCTGCTAAGCCCTTGAAAATAATGTGCTTTCCTGGGAGAAGGAGAGGGAGGGACACTGGGTGAAACTGTGGTGATGAGAGAGAGAGACAGTCAGAGATACAACAATAAAAAACATTTTAGAAAGAAAAAATACGTATATATTTCATAATGTAGGTTAAACATCATCCCTACATTACTCCAACCCCTAATGAGTTCTTAGAAACAAGAAGTCAGAGATGGAAAAGACCTTTAGAGATTACCTAGTCCAGCTCCCTGTCACAGATGAAGAAACTGAGGCAAGATTGCATAGCTAAATAAGTAGCAAGGTTGAGTTTTGAATTAAAGTCTTCAGATTCTGAATTTTATGCTCTTTCCCCACATGAAGAGCCTGCATGAGTTAGTGGAATAGGTGTTAGAATGAGAGCCTGGAAGATCTCAGTTCAAATCCCACCTCAAACATTTGCCAGCTCTGTGAAAATGAGCGAGTTACTTAACTTCTCAAAACCTCTGTTTTCCCATCTGTAAAGTGGGGATGATGATCCCTATAGTGCCCTCCTCACACCGTGGATTGGGTGAAATAATGCATAGAAAGCCCTCTGCAAATCTTAAAGCACTATATAAATGTTTGTTGTTGTTGCTATTGTTATGAGATTTAGTGATAAGGGTACAGCCTTCCCAGCAGAGCTAATTCCACAAGGGTGAGAGTCCAGGAGGGCTAGCAATACTCTCTTCCATTCAATCTGTCCAGTGTGACACCAGCTGAGGAGAAGACAGCAGCGATGTGGCAGCCAGGCAGTGTGATGGAGCTTCAGGCCAGAGCTGTCCCCTTCCACGAGCAGCACATAGGGAGCATTAGGAATTCTGACATTGCCTACCAGGGCCTCTAGCCTTCTTCCCTGAATCTCCATCTCCTTCCTGTGACCCCATCCCCAACACACACATGGAGTCATTCGACAAACACATACAGTTATCCCTTCCACAGCATGACTTTCCCCATCATAGTTTTGATATATCATGGACCAGCATGAGAAATTAAACACGAATTTGGGGGGAGTTTTGTGGAAGCCACAGCTTACATGCAAAGGCCAACAGATAACACAGAGCATATGACCTAATGCAAATTTTACAATAAGGTACTGTAAACACCCCATAAAAGAAAAAGAAAAAAAATCAGACTTCTTCTCTGGTACAAAGGGAGGACCAAAAAATTTTACACGGGGGTGCCATGCCCCTGACCCACCACTCCACGTGGAAGGGAAGGAGCTTTCCTTCTAATACACACACACACACACACACACACACACACACACACACACACACCTTTGCCAAACTGGGACACCATAGAGAGGTTATAAGCTTACAACAGTTTGGGGTAGTTGTTGGACAGCAAAACAGGAACATAACCAAGTGGCTCCTAGAGTAGTCTCTGACCTTCAAGGGCCTAGGTGCCTCAGTAGGCACACATCTAAAGAGGCAGGTAGAGTACAAAAAAGAACAGTCATTCTGGAGTGAAAGGACCTGAGTTTGAATCCTCATTTTTGCTACTAACTACCTGTGTGAACTTGAACAATTGCTCACCTCCCTAAGCATCTGTTTTCTTATCTGCAAAAATGAGAGTGGAGTGGGAGAAGGGTAGACTAGTGAGCAGAGACTTTCTAAGACACCTTTCAAACTCTAAATCTTATGGTCTTGGGTACCTACTTCAATCTCCCTCCAGCCCACCACTTGGAGAGCAAACCTGCTAATATTGATTTACAGAAGATTCTTGTGACTATAAGCTCAGTGACCTTTCCAATGTTCGATGAGGCAGAAAAGTCCAAAGGTGGTAGGCTTTCCTCTTAAGGAAACTCCAACTCGAAGATCGTCCCTCAAATGGTGTGTCTACTTCCTCAAAGGTAGCCAGATGCTTGGGAGTGATCAAGGAAGGTGGGAAGGGGACAAGGATCTGACCTTTGGACAGGACTTCACAGAATTTCAGAGGTCATCCTCTTTAGTCTGTACCTTTCTTGGATCCCCCTCTTCAAAATCCCCAACAAGCAGTCACTCAAAGTCCACTTAAAAATGCTCCGTAATGTGGAATGCGTTACCTTCCGAAGCAACAAATTCCATGTTGGGGGCAGATCTAAGTGCTGCTTAGTTTCTCCTTGGACTGAAATTCAATCTGTCTCTCTGTACTACTCCCCACTATTTCTAGCTCTACCCTCTGGAGCCCAAAGGAAACAAGTTTCATTCTTTTTCCACATGACAACCCTTCAAATATTTGAAGACAGCAGTCATGTCCCTATGTGAAGAAACATACCTCCCCATCTCCTGGCAAGTTGTCAGATACATCCAGCACCCTGTCAAACCAGGACTCTTGAGGGCCAACAAAATGGCTTCACTATGGCTTTGAGGACAGAAATGGGAAGGAACTCCTTCCAGGCTAGACAGCAACGAGCAGCGGAATGGAACCTGGATTTGGGATCGCAGTCTGGCTGAAAATCTGGCCTTAGAGTCAGAAGATCAGCATCGGGTACCTGTAAGCTCTTTCACCCTGATCTTCTTACTTAAACTGTCAGCCCCAGTTTCCTTCCTCATCTATTAAAAAAAAAGCGTAGGAAACCATGAACTTGCATTATGTACAATATTTAAGCGGGTATTAAATTTACCAAGCTAAAATGTTCTTTGTTAGCACACAAACTCTCTGAGCCTATGTTTGTTTCTCCCCTAACCGATTGAGGTAGATCTTGCTGAAAACATTACTGAGAAGGTATTTGTAATCCAAAGCAAAACTTGGGTCCTGCTCTGGGGGGCCCTAAGCAAACAGCCCGATAACCTGCCCTCCCCTGGCCCCCTGGGCCCCCTCACTTGGAGCTTCAATTTAACCTTTGGAGTTTACCTTTCTATGGATGTGTTGTTAGAAAGCAATTAACACACTTGACTTCGTCTGATCCTCGTAACCCTCCATGAGGCAAGACAGCATGTGAATAGCTGTCACATATGGAAGAATAATTGGCCATCTTCTGCTTAGCCCCAGAGAGCAGAAGAAAGCAGATTTCAGCTGTGTAGAAGGAGCAATCTTCCTACCGATTCAAACAATCCAGAGTGGAGTGGGATGTCTTCAAAGATAGTGAACTGCCCATCACTGAGGCTAGGTGGCGCTTTATTGCATAGAACACTGAGACGAGTCAGGAAGATGTGTTCAAACACTAAGTGTGTGATCCTGGACAAGTCACTTAACCCTGTTTGCTTCCGTTTCTTCACCTTTAAAATGGGCTAGAGAAGGAAATGGCAAAACAGTCCAATGTCTTTGCCAAGAGAATCCCAACTGGGCTATAAAGAATTGGACACAACTGAAAACAACTGAA